>JAOWBW010000793.1:498002-628171 GCA_026119855.1 Campanula takesimana | reverse complement strand
TACGGGTGAAAAGGTTCATCATAGTCAATACCATGAACTTGCCTATAACCCTTCGCTACAAGCCTAGCTTTGTAAGTATGCACCTTCCCATCCATGTCAGTCTTCTTCTGGAAGACCCATTTGCATCCTATGGTTTTTACACACCTTCGGGCGCATCAATCAAAATTCCAAACTTGATTGTCTTGCATGGATTGCAATTCGGATTCCATGGCTCCAAGCCACTTGTCCGAATCAGGAGAAGACATCGCCTCTTGTAGGTTGACGGTTCATCATCTCAATGATTTCTACCTCATTACTATCCGTTATGAGAAATCCATATCTCTCGGGCTCGGATCGTAACCTACTAGATATCTGCGAGATGCTTGTGTATTTTTTGAACAGTTTCCACAACTCCTTGTGTTCTTGTTCTTGTTCCACTATTGGTTCAATGTTATTTTTTTGGGTCTCGAATTTCTTCAAGATTTATTTTACTCCACTGATTTCTTTGGAGAGAAACTCTTTCTCTAGAAAGACACCAGTTCGGGCAAAAACACTTTTTGTTGTCCTCTCGGTTGTAAAAGTAATATCCTTTAGTTTCCCTTAGGATATCCCACGAAAATACATTTATCAGATTTGTGTGCTAGTTTGTCAGAGATAAGTCTCGTTGACATAACTTCGCAACCCCAAAACTCATGAAAGAAAACTAGGTTTTTTCCACTCCACATCTCATATGGAGTCTTTGGAACCGATTTAGTTGGAAACTTGATTTAGTGTGAAAGCAGCGGTTTCTAGGGCGTAACCCCAAAAAGGATATTGGAAGATCAACTTGACTCATCATTGATCGAACCATGTCTAACAAAGTCTGATTTTTTCCTCTCAGACACCCATTCCATTGTGGTGTTCCGGGCGGAGTCAATTGTGAAACTATTCCACAATTCTTTAGATGATCGTCAAATTCTTGACTTAAGTATTCACCACCTCGATCTGATCGAGTGCCTTTATACTTTTGCCAAGTTGTTTTTCTACTTCATTTTGAAATATTCTAATATCTCAAATGCTTCACTTTTATGTTTCATTAGGTAAACATACCCAAATCTACTATAATCATCAGTGAAGGTTATGAAGTATTGAAATCCTCCCCTAGCATTGCTACTTAATGGTCCGCATACATCGGAATGTATCAACCCCATAAGTCGCTGCCCTTTCACCCAACTTGGTAAAAGGTGTCTTAGTCATTTTTCCAAGAAGACACGACCACAAGTATCATATGACTCTAAGTCACATGAACCCAAAGTCCGTCCCCATGGAGTTTTGAGATACGCTTCTCATTAATTAATAGGACCAAGACGGCAATGCCACAAATAAGTATGATTTACATCATTAGGTTTAGATTTCTTATTTACATGATAGATATTATTTTCATTCTTGACATCCAAGATATAAAGGCTATTAAATGAATTAGCAATACCATTAAAGCACATCATTTAAATAAATAGAAAATTTCTTATTCTCAATAAGAAACTTTAAAACCTTCATTATCCAAACAAGAAATTGAAATAATATTTCTGCTTAAATCCGGAACATAATAACAATTGTTCAAAAACGAGAATTAATCCGGAAGGTAAAGTGACTTCATAAGTCCCTACGGCTAATGCAGCAACTCTGCTCCATTTCCCACACGTAGATCTACTTCACCTTCTTTAAGCAGTCTCCTATTCTTTAGTCCCTGCACATTTAGACAAATGTGAGAACCACATCCGGTATCCAATACCCAAGAATCAGTGGTAAAAGGAGAATATCTATCATATAGATACCTGAAGTCGACGCAGCCTTGCTACTCTTCTTCTTCTTTTGCTCTTCCAAGAAAGCCTTGCAATTACGTTTCCAATGACCATTTCTTGACAATGGAAAACCAGATTGCATCCTTTTTGTGAATCAGGTTTTGCCTCAGAAGCCTTGGCAAACTTTGCCTTGCTTATCTTGGGTTTGACAACTTTTGCCTTACCCTTGCCTTTGGCACCAGGCTTCTTCCCATCATGAACCAAGAGCACGGGAGAACCTTTCTCCACAATTTTCATCTCTGCAGTTTTGAGCATCCCATGCAACTCAGAGAGATTCTTATCCATTCCATGCATGTTATAATTCATTACAAACTGATTATAACTTTTAGGCAATGAATTAAGAATGAGATCCGTGGCTAGCTCCAATAGGATTGGATAGCCAAGTTTCTCAAGGTGCTCTACATAACCTTTCATTTTAAGAAAGTGAGGACTCACTTGTTGCCCTTCATTCATTTTACTAGTAGTGAATGCAACAATGGTCTTGTACCTCTCTTGCCTAGCTTACTCTTGAAACATAGTTCTCAACTCCACGCCTATCTCATAGGCTTCCAAATGTTCCAAACTTTGTTGGAGTTTTGAACACATAGCAGCAAGCATGAGACAACTTACATCTCTAGAATCATTACGATGTTTCTTGTAATTGTCTCTTTCTACCCTAGGGGCAGTGGGCGGTGGTTCAGCGGGGAGAGGCCCATCGAGAATGTACAACTTATCTTCTTGCCTAAGAACAATTCTTATGCTACGGATCCAATCCATAAAGTTTGTACCATTCTCTTCGAGCTTATCCTTCTCAAGGATCGATCGCAACGACATTGATTGAGTGTTATTAGTCATTATCTACAAATATGCAAAAATTTCCAAAATTTAATAAGTACCGATTTTCATTAAAGAGATAAATAATGTATTTTTCAAACAAAATACTCCCACTAAATTATATAACCTTCATATACATCCAATGTATAATATAATTTAAATGGGTTAAGATCCAACTTTAATTTAATTTCAAGTCCGCTAAGGCGGATAGCACAAAATCAAATTAATTAGGTAGACAACTCTTGTCAATCATATCTCATATGACTCTTAGTTCCTTTTATGAGATTCTTTAAGAAATCAAATTTCAAAAAGCATGTTAAACCCCATCTTTGCCTAGGCCAAAAACTGTTTTGACGCCCAATTAAGTCTAACCATTTTAAACGCACAGTTAATATGTCCCGCTAGGGCGTGCCCACACTATCTATCTTGCTCATACATAAACAAATTTAATGCATCTCGCTAGGGCGAATCTACATTAAAATCACTCATGTATTAACAAGTGTTTTAATCATGGCATGACAATAAAAGACTTAAAACTTTCTTTGAAGGTTCATCACATATAGCATATAACACATTTATGAGCACATAATATAAACATGTTACACATCAAGTTTAGCCACTAAATTAATCTCCATTAATTTAAGCATGATATTTATGTGTCATTAGTTTCTCTATAATTATGAGGATGAGACTATTTCAACTTTGGTTATTATCTCCAAATCAAGACAACAAGAAGCGCGGTCGAACTAAGCCATTAGGCAACCACAATCCCGCACTAATTCAAGAAACCAAGAAAGTAGTCCATGTGGCCGAAACTAAGCAATAGATGGTCTCGATGAACGTAGGCCAATTGCATTCACAATTCCACATGGATCTCCAATCATTGAATCAAGAACTTTGTTTCTCAATTTTAGCAATTATGATCTCTTCATAATTCTAACTTCGTTTTATCTTTGAAACTTTGATTGCGATCAATTTTGGGAAACACAATCTCGATGAACGAAGATTAGCCATCCAAAACTTGAACCAATCTAGGAATCACAAGACTAAAACAAATAGGAAAATCAAACCCAAAAATCCACACACAAACCAACTACCCAAAACCCATTCCAGATCAACAAGTCTGGACTGGTTCTGTTACTGGTTTTGTCGAATTTATCGAAAATTCCATATTCAGATTTTAACCAAAATCAGAACAAATCTTGACCACCGAGCGCCCGCCTGCAAAAGACCAGGCGCCCGCTTGAATGGCCAGAATAGTATGGAATTTTAAAGTTCGAAAATTTTGTCTCAAAATTATTTTTCCCCGATTATTAAAACTTTGATCCAATCAAAATCAATAATCGAAATAATTCAGAATCCACCATAATTTTTATTGCGATTGAATCGTGCGATTAAAGTTGCAAAACAATAAACCACATAAAATCACAAAACACATAAACATCATATAATCCAATATTCATATCATGCTTGGCACATAAACAATTTATATACACACAACATGATCCAAGTATTGAATTAATCAACATGAACGGGGCTCTGATACCACTGTTGGATTTCCAAGTAACATGCGCAGCGGAATATAGCAATTAAAATTTTAAGAAACCCAAAGCCATGGATCCGTTCATATGATTAAATCAAATACAACATGATGAATAAAGGAAAAACTAACCCTTGATGGCTATCAAATTTTCTCTTGGTCTTTGGTGGAGATTTGAAGACTTGATCACGACCACAAAGCTTGAACACGAACTTTGAAGATGATGATTTTCACCCTCTAGCGGTATCCACACTTCGAACGAATATCAAAGGAACTTCTTTGATCTTGGTTGCTAGACCAATATTATGAAACACACTTTCACAATTTTAAAGAACTATATGGAATTTATTTGTGAATTATTTTGTTCCTCAATCAAGGATATCTTAGAACAAAATAAAACCTCTCTCAAACTCTTTGAGACTCACAAAAGCACTGGTAAATATGGTATGGCCGAATTGGTGTTTTTATACACAATTAAGACCTATTCCAAATAGGTAACTTGTGTCAAAAAACCATTCCTAATCGAATTAGGAAATTTCAAACCGGCATACCGGGCGCCCGCCTGGTCCTACCCAGGCGCCCGCTTGTTTGGGCAGAGAGTCCAATTCCTTTTCCGGCTTGTTCAGGCGCCCGCCTGGTGCAACCCAAGCGCCCGCTTGGTTGACCAGGAGGCCCAGAACTTTTCAGAAATTCCTTGGAGGTCCTCCGACCCTAAATACCAATATAGTCCTCTTATTTAAGATTCGTTCTATTGTGTGTGACCCTCTAGGATTATACTAAGTTGGCAATGGGCTCAAACATGATCCCATAAGATATGATTAGGTTCTAGAAAACCGTCATACCTACCCAAATAGTATAACTAGATACAAGTTCGCATTCCTTTAGAATATGTCACAATCCCTTTGTCCACGATGTCATTGAACACAAGTCATGGTCAAACAGTCAACTTGTTTTGTTCAATACTTTCTCGATTCCGAATATGTTGATAATTCAAATGCTATTGATCCAATCAATCCATTTGAGTCCGGCCGAACATTTCATCAACATCATTCCTTTGAGGGGCCCAAGCTTGACATCTCTCCGTGGAGGGACAAATCCATTTAGCTTATTATTCTTCCCAACGGGAATCCGATTATGCCAATCATACCCTTTATAACTACCGTGTTAAGGTAGCGTTTGAATATGTCAAACACAATGTTCATCAAGTGGAAGACTATAATAACTTCATGTCTAAGGATTCAAATGACATAACTAATATGAGATATATGTACGACATAGACCATGACATAAATCTCATACAGCGGGTCATGTCCAGTACCTTGTTCCAAACAAGTACCCATAAATCTAACATGATCATCCCATGATCATTTAGCCTTTATACTAGTGCTTAACAAGTACTAGGGACGGGTATTATTATAAGTAAACATGAATAACAATAATAATCAAAACATCTCTTTATTGATATGAAATAAATGATAACAATTACAACGTTTATTAAACGTGCCTAGGGCACCACTACCAACAGATTTTTCCAGTTGGGGTTATAGGTGTTAACCATCGGTCTCTGTCCCTGCTGCGCAAACCCAACTGCATTAACATCCTCCATCTCGCCCGTCTGCAGAGACGGACACGAATCTGTAGGGTGTGTGATGTCGTAGCAAATCCCACAAGGCTTCGGTGTCTGTCCCAGAACCAACTGTTTCACCATACCCTTAAGATCCTCCATATCTGTCTCGAACTTATTAGACACCCCACTGTTCGAACCTGCTGCACTGACCTGTCTCACATTAGACCTCTTGCCATGGGTCCTCGTGCTCTTAGCTAGCTCTTCGATCAACCTCTTAGCTTCCTCGGTAGTCTTATTTAGAATGCTACCCCCACAGCATGAATCCACTAGCCGTTTATCCTGAATAGCCAATCCCCCATGAAAATAAACAATCAACTGATCCTCAGTAAACCCATTATACGGGAAACTCCTACAAAGCTTGTGGAAGCGGTTGTAGTAGTCATATAGGGTCTCATCTGCCTTTTGCTCCATATTGCTGATGTCCCTCTTCATAACTTTAATCTGGTCCTGAGGGAAAAACTCTTCCAAGAATACTTCTTTCATCTGCTGCCAAGTCGTGATGCTGTTGGGTGGCAAATGATAGTACAACCCGTTCGCGTTATCTTTCAGTGTGAAAGAAAACGCCCTCAACAATAGGTGCTCGATCGGAAGCGCTGCCGGCTTCATACTCTGACAGATTTGCACAAACTGTGAGATGTGCTGATTAGGATCCTCTCCGGGCATCCCTGTGAAGTGCGGTAGCTGATTCAGTAGCCCCGGCTTCAACTCAAATGTCACCCCGGCAGGTAAGGCAGGGAATTGGAAGGCATGTGGTTGCTCATTCCAATTCGGTGCAGTCCTCTACCTCAATGTCTGTGGTGGTACTGCTTGTCTACCTCCTGCGTTATTTCCATTAGCATTATTTCCATCAGCGCCACCGCCACCAGCATTATCTTCACCAGCGCCACCAGCACCAGCGTTACCCTGACCTTGTTGCGCCATATCTTCAGCCAACAAAATTGCCTTGTATCTCCTACTTTGCTGTCGTCCTTTCCTGAAAGAACTTTCGATTTCTGGATCAAATGGTACAATCAAATCGTTAGTAGAACGGGTGTGGACCATACACGGTTCCACACTACAAGATAATAAGCAATAAAGATAACTAGAAATATAGCAAGTAAACAACTAAAAGAAAAAAGATAAAAAGAAAATAAAATAAAAAGAACGCAAACAATAACACCGTTCCCCGGCAGCGGCGCCAAAATTTGGTAGGCTTAGTCGTACACCTACTAAATTAGACCTGAACTCGGCCACTAATAATGTAATTAGGGTAAGTCAGGGTCGATCCACGAAGAACGATGATTATTTGCGAACAGTCACTTGACCAGATTGGGGGTTTGATTTTGATTGTAAATAATTCCTAGACGGGAAATTAAACTGATTGTGATTAAAACAATGAATTAAAAAGCACTTCAGATTTGATACTGTCACTGGATTTTAATTCTAATATCACTGATAATTCTAATCTCCGTTAATCTTATTCACTTGATTACGAGATGTATTTCAATCTCTGCCTCTTCTTTCAGAATAGTTTATAGCAGTGGCACACTCACTATAAACCCTAATTAAAATTAAACCTAAACTGGCACAGAAAAGGTCTAAAGATTAATTGATGAAGTTTAAAGAGACTAAAATCAAGAAGACTTTCTAAAAATAAATTAGATAATCGTCTAATCTTGCCTACTCCCCGAATTGCTATGGCACATACACAATTCGTGGAGATGCTACAATGAAAACCCTAATTCTGGCACAAAACGAGTAATCTATCAAAGATCAATAAAGAGGACAAGTAAATTGGCCAGATTTACAAACCCTAGAAATCAATCTAAAACGGTACAAGCAAGATTATGAACAAGAATTAATAAGGAAAAAGAAATACCTCAATAGAAATAAAAAAAAACCCGGATCAAGATCTCAAATCCAAAGTAATGGAGTTTAGTTCTCCATTAATGGTTACACAAAGCTTCAGAGAGAAGAAGAAAGAACGTAGTATTCAAAAGTCCAGCGAGAATAATAACCTAATCCTGATTCTAAACTAATAATGGAATAAAAATTCCAATCCAAAAAAATAAAAAGATAATAAAATAAAATAAACAAAAACCAACAAAAAACAATCAGTCCAGCCGCCGCTCACTTTGTGCCAAAGTTGACTTTCACCATTTTACAATTCAGCCCCTAGAGTTTTAATATTGTCAGTTCAGTCCTCCAAGTTTTAGAAATTGCAGAAAAGCCCCTAAATTCCCAGTTCTTTGCAGTTTGGTCCCTACACTCTTCCGCCAGTTAACTTTGACTTGACTTTGACTACTTTACCATCGAGACAGACGTTGAAGCTCACCAAAAGTTACAACCGGGAAAAATAATTAAATAATAACGACTATTCTACCCCGGATTACAATAAAGCTCAAATGATAAAATAATGTCTCAAATACATCAAATCTAGTCTAAAGTACATCAAAATGAACAAAAATATATGAGAGAATAAGGTAAATAATGTATACAAAATCCGCCACATCAGCCCGATACTCAGCTTCGGCAGAAGACCTTGAAACTGTCACTTGTTTCTTCGTTTTCTAAGAAATAGGAGAGCATCCAAGCATCACAAAATAAGCAGTTAAAGAACGACGAGTGAGTGGGAAACTAGCCCAATCCGAATCGCAGAAAGCGTATAATTGCAAGTCACTATCACCTCTTATAAGAATCCCCTGGCCTGGCCTTCCCTTCAAATAGCGTACCACTCGAAGTGCTGTTTCCCAGTGTTCCACTTTGGGTTGCTGCATGAACTGAGATAAAAGATGGACAACATAACTCAGCTCAGGTCTGGTGATGACCAAGTAAATCAAACGCCCAATGAGCCTTCGATATTGTTCAGGGTCTGAGTAATCGGGACCATTTTTTATGGCGAGGTGATGATTTGTTTCAATTGAAGTAGGAGCTGGTTTAGCCCCTAGTAATCCAGCTTCACTTACAATGTTAAGCGCATATTTTCTTTGACACAAAAACAGACCTTCACGAGTACGGGCAACTTCAATACCAAGAAAATATTTTAGAACTCCCAAGTCTTTCATATGAAAACACCTGCTCATATATTGCTTGAAACGAGCAACACCATCAGCATTATTCCCTGCAACAATGAGATCATCCACGTACACAAGAACACACAAAGATGCACCATCGCTGTGATATATGAATAAAGAATAGTCACTATTGGATTGCTTAAACCCATAATTACATAATACACTGGCCAATTTTGCGAACCAGTTCCTAGGTGCATGCCTTAATCCATAGAGAGATTTCCTTAATTTGCAAACCTTCCCAGGTTCTGACGACACAAAGCCTGGTGGTAACTGCATATATACTTCTTCGGCAAGATCTCCATGCAAGAATGCATTGTGAACATCCATTTGGTGCAACTCCCAACCTTTAGCAACTGCTACAGCTAACAATATTCTCACAATGACCATTTTTGCAACCGGTGCAAAAGTCTCATTATAGTCTACCCCTTCAACCTGCCGATTGCCCAAGATCACTAATCGTGCCTTGTATCGCTCAATAGTACCATCTGAGTTGTACTTTATTTTGTATACCCATTTGCACCCAATAACTTTCTTTCCAGGTGGTGGTGTTTCCAGGGACCAAGTCTCATTCTTTTCGAGGGCATCAATTTCCTGTTTCATAGCTTCTCGCCACTTTGGATTTTTCACTTCATCAGAATAGCGCACTGGTTCGTCTCCCGCACTAACAGCAGCTAGAAATTTTCTATGTCTCTCAGAAAAATTAGTACATGTCACATAGTTAGCTATAGGATACAGCATACCTGAGGAATGTGATGGTGAAGGCTTGCGAGTGATTGTGTGGCATACATATTCATTCATCCAACCAGGAGGCCTACGCATTCGACATCCACGTCCTAGTTGCTCTGTTGGTTGTTCTTGTTCAGCCCTCACATTACTCCCCCTTGCTTCAGACGTCCCTCTTTCGTCACACTGAGGGTCATCGAATGTCTCTGTATTCAGCACTTCAACAACACCATCCATAGTAGCCTGTTCTTGATTTCCATCAGAACCTATAACATTATATGTCTCAATGAAAGGATCTTCGAATACAGGCTCTTGCTGCATGATGGGTGTTGAATCAATTTTATTGGCAATGTTGGATAAAGGGAATTTTGTTTCAAAAAATGTCACATCTCGAGAGGTAAAATAATCACCACTTTCTAGATCATATAATCTCCACCCTTTCTTCCCAAATGGATATCCAATAAAAACACACTTTTTGCAACGTTCTCCAAACTTATGTCTATCCTTTCTTTGCACATGAGCATAACAAAGACATCCAAATATTCTAATATGCTTATAATTTGGTTGTTTACCAAAAAGCATCTCATAGGGTCTCTTGCCTCCTAGAATGGATTAGAGTAAACCACAAAATGGACCCGCATACTATTGCCCCAACATCATTTTGACCTGCGTCTATCAACTCAGTAAATGTATCTTGCGTTCTATATTTTATTATCAATTTCCCCGAGATTTGTAACGTCGTTTAAAAAGTAAATGAAGTTGTTAACAACTTAACGAAAAGTTAGATTTATACTTTTAAAATTGACCCTAAATTTTAAAATGACCCCCCTTCTGGAACAGAGTAGCAAGCAGACACTATGGCTCTCTCAATTTTCTTGTTTCTCTCGCGAAATAAGGGGAATGGAGTTCATGTCCTTTGATTCATCGTCTTTCTCGCTCTGAATTCCCAACCCTTTCTTCCCTTTATAGGAAAAAAAATCTACGCATTAATCGGCCATTGATTTCCCTCTCTTTCGCCCATGGTAATTTCTGGGTTTCAGAGACGCGCATACAGAGAGAGAGAGAAAGAGGCTTCAAGGAAGAAGGGTGCTGTGAACCTTTGATAGAGTCTTCAACTAACAAAACATCAATATCTAACTCTCCCTCCCACACACCCTTGCAAAATAGTCAGCGACCCTCTTCATCATTGCAACCCCAATTGTTTTGAATAAACGAATTGGGGCATTTTTTATTATTCTTGACTATCCCCAAATCTGATCTGGGTATTTGCTTGGGAAATTTTGAGATTCTTTTTGTTTACTGGGTCGGTTTCTTGATTTTATCTGCAGATGATTGGATTGTGGAGGGACCCTGGTGCTCCCACCAATTCTTTCTATGAGGTTCGCCCCGAGTACACCGATGTACCCAAAACCAATTTCAAGATCAAGGTAATTTTTTTTATTTTTTTTTAGAAATAAGGTTTAATCTTGAGCTTATTGGCTGCTATGAATGTAGCTGTGTTTGGCCACTGGCTTCACAATGCATTACCATGTTTATGTACTTATTATTTTTTGGATGGATTTGGGCGGGGTAGATGGGTGGAGGTGGGGCGGCACTTGGCTGGTGAGGGTGGGGGTTATGAAGAAGAAAGGGATGAAGAAGATGATGATAAGGGGGGTCATTTAAAAACTTAGGGTCAATTTTAAAAATAAAAGTCTAACTTTTCGTTAAGTTATTAACAGCCTCATTTACTTTTTAATTGGCGTTACAAATCTCGGGGAATTTGATAATAAAACTATAGTACGCAAGGTACATTTACTGAGTTGATAGTACGCAGGTCAAAGTGATGTTGGGGCAATAGTACGCGGGTCCATTTTGTGGTTTACTCGAATGGATTAGGGGTGCGATTTATTAAGTAAGCTGCTGTCAAAATGCATTCTCCCCAAAATCTTATTGGTAAGTGTGCTTCAAACCTCAAGGCTCGTGCTACATTCAAAATGTGTCGATGCTTTCTTTCCACCCTACCATTTTGTTGTGGTGTACCCCGAATGGAGGTTTCATGCCATATTCCTTGTTCACCAAAAAATACTTTCAAACCATTAAACTCAGTGCCATTATCACTACGAAATACTTTGACTCTATTATTAAATTGAGTTTGAACCATAATACAAAAATTCTTAACTAACTTAACAATCTCCGTCTTTCCAGCCATCAAATGTACCCAAATGGAACGAGAGTAATCATCGACAATAGTAAGAAAATAATGAGCACCACAAGAAGACGGAGTGCGGTACGGTCCCCAAACATCACAATGAATCAACTCAAAGAAAGTTTCCGCTTTATTTTCACTTAACTCAAAAACATCACGAGTTTGTTTTGCTTTAAAGCATACCTCACAGTTCTTATGTTTATTATCCTTAATATTACTACTACTACTAATAGGAGGCAGTAAACTAACAACTTTTCCAGAAGGATGCCCCATACGCTTATGCCAAAGTTGATAAGGATTCAAGCCAAATGTTCTAAAAACTTTCTCTTATGCCACTTGCTTGAATATGTATACCCCATCACGTTGCTCACCCACACCAATCAGATTCCTCGAAGTGGAGTCCTGTATCAAACATAGCCTGTTAGTGAATGTGACAATACAATTTAACTCATCAATAAGCTGAGAGATAGAAATTAAACTGCATGCTAAATCTGGCACAAATAACACATTTTTTAAATCAATTCCATTCCCAAGTCTTGCCAGGCCCTCCTTCATAGCAAGCTTACTCTTCCCATCAGGCAAACCAATGGGACATGGTTCAATTTCCCTTAATTCTTCAAGAAAATCTAGACGTCCGGTTATGTGACTCGACGCCCCAGTGTCCAAAAGCCATTGGGACATTGTTGACTTACCCATAGATTTTTTAACTGAAGTAGAACTACCAGCTTTGAGATTTGCGACATAAGCATTAAGTGATTGCATCTGGTCTTCGCTTAATCCTGATACTTCAATGCTTTCTTTTTCTTGTCCACGTCCAGGAGTTTGAGTCGCATTTGCAGTCAAATTTACTCGGTCTCGTCCAACCCCTCTGCCACGAGACGTTCCTCCAACACATCCTCCTCGAGTTGATGTGTTTCCTCGACCTCCTCCTCTTCCCAAAGACCACCACTCAGGATACCCAATCAATTGAAAACAACTTGCAATGCCATGGCCTGTTTTTCCACAATGAGTGCAAGATGTTTCTCCAGATTCTTTCTTTACAGCAGCATTAGGAGGTCGACTACGATTAGTTGCATTTACAGCAAACCCAACTGCATCAATTCGTTCATGTTGGTTTCGCGCCACATCTTTATGTCTTTCTTCTTGCTGAATCTGCGAGTAAGCCTTGTTCACAGAAGGTAGAGGTGAAGTCCCCAAAATAGTTGAGCGAACCGTTCCATATACCTCTGCGTCAAGTCCCATAAGAAACTGGAAGAGCTTCTCTTTTTCACGTTCTTGCATCAATTCCTTCGCCGCTCTGCAGGTACAACAATTGCATGCACAGACTGGATTTTTAGCATATCCAGACAATTCTTCCCACATATATTTGAGTTTGCCATAGTAGGCACTTATCCTCATGCCTGCTTGTTTGCAATTTGTAAGTTCAGTCTTCAATTGATAAATCCTCATATCGTTTCCAGCATCAAATTGTTCCTGAATATCGTCCCACAAATCCTTTACGCTCTCCTTGTATGATATAGAAGAGCGTAAAGTAGGATCTATGGTGTTCATTAACCAAGCAACAAGCATTGAATTGACACTTGACCAATCCTCCATATCAGGATCATCTTCATCTGGTCTTGCCACCATTCCATCAAGAAATACAAGCTTTTTCTTAGCTCGAAAACTGTTTCGAATTGCCTTCTTCCACTCATCATAATTATCGCCTCTCAAAACAGTTGGTGTAATCACCAAACCGGGATAATCTTGAGAGCCAAGGTAATATGGGGACAAAGGATCGAAAGATGACGGCTTCTTCGATCCAGAACCAGAAGTTTTATTTTCTTCATTACCACCTGTCATGATGATAATATGTCTCGGGTAATCGTCAAAAGAAACCTGCCCAGGATCTACTCTGGTACCATGAAGAACTTTGTGAGAAGAATTACTTTATTTTCCCTCTGCTCATTAGAACCCATTTACAGACTATATATACAACATTACAAAGAGACACATTCAGACCCTTAGGAAATATACAGAGAATATGAAAAATATACATGGGTGATACATCTTCCTAGATACACAGATGATACATCTTCCAATACCTACCACACTTTTTCTCTCTTACCAAACCATCTACACTCACAACACGTCATCTTTTTCTTAGTTCTTGAACCCAAATTATTTTTGAAATTTAAATTGGGACGGAAGGAGTACGTTGGATGCTCATGCACCCAATTATAAAAAAAAAGTTGCTTAATTTAAGTATAGTGGTAACTGGTAAGTGATATTGTTCAATATGTGGGTCACCGTGTTCATGTTCCACTAATGTTTATTTATTTTTCTTACTTATAGTGTGGTCTTATTAATTTGTGCACTCTTCCCCTCATTCCTACTCGTACAGGAGAGAATCAACGAGATTTTAATTGACATTTTAAATCTCAAAGAAAAATGTCAAACCAACATTTAATTTAATAAAATATGTTTAATTTGTTGTTAGTTACAAAAACAACCATTATTGATATGCATATGGTTTGGTTGTTGACGTGAATCCACAGCCACACAATGGTGAATCCACACAATATCATTGTGGCCTGTAGCTGTGTGAAAACTTAAAAAAACTAGTACCATTCTATTATCTGTAAAAAAAAAAAAAAAAAAAAAAAAAATAATAATAATTGGTGTTTCATTTTAAAACCAAGTTGCAATGAGAGGAGCGGCTTATGATTTTTACATAGTCAAAATATGACCTTTTACTTTTCAGTGTGTGGGATAATTGTAATAATAGAAAAGGCCAACTACCATCCTATTGTCTGTCGTAGAGGTGGAACCACGTACTACAAGTATAATAGTATTATTTTAAAAAAGTACTATATTTTTCTTTTATTGACTATTTCAAAGTGGTATCCCTAAGGAATTGAAATTGGGTTTTATTTTGGGTCACGGAAGCTGCTTTTACTTATTTCGGAACTCTTAGCTTTTTTAACTAGGAGGTGGTCTCCCATGAGAATAAGGGAATCCGTCTCATGCATGAGACAGGTCGACCCATGACCCATGGGGCATGACCCGCCACGTGGCAGCCTCCCAAAGGTCCAATTTTTTTTTTTTTTTTGGTTTTTTTTGAGTTTTTATATTATTTTTTCGGCTTTTCAGCCGTTCACCAAAAGTAATAGTTACCATAACTTAATGCAATGACTGTATACATATAAAGTAACATAAGATAACGCAACACCTGTTTTACAAAAACAAAAGCAAGTTTTACCCATTTTTTCAAATGTAATACTAACTATAATTACATGTAACCCAAACAATATCTAAATGTAATTATCATTTATACTGAAATGTAATAATGCTTTTGAAAAAATGTAAAATATTGTGTATTTTGATTTAATTTTTTGAAAGAAAGTAACATTTGAAAAATAACAACTCATATATGAATGTAATTATTTGTACAAGTAAATATAACACTTTAATAAAAGAAATTATAACATATTTCTATAGATAATGTAATACTTTTACATGTAACACTAATCAAGTGTTTTTAGCTCTAAAAATGTAAATGGTTGAATTATTACTTTTTCTATACATATGTGTTACAATTATGTATAAACATTATTACATATAAGTAACACGTTCGTTACATTTTAGTTGTAATAAGTATTACTTTTGGCAAACGAAGAAAACATAGGAAAAAAACACTGTTACTTTTCTGTATATATGTATTACTTTTATGTATACAAACTGTTACTTTATATGAGTACATTCATTACATTAAGTTATAGTAACTATTACTTTTGACAAACCGAAAAAAACAAAAAAAAAATATAAAAATTTTTAAAAAAAGCAAAAAAAAAAACAAAAAAAAAATTGTTTTTTTTTTTTGGCCTATGAGAGGCTGCCACGTGGCAGGTTCCACCCCTGGAGCCGGTTCGTGGGTCGGGTGGGCGGGTCAAAAAACCGACCCGTCTCATGGATGAGACGAATCATGCATGTGTGCACACAAGTTTTTGTCTTTAACTAGTGGCGGATCTAGACCCCCTGAATGTTTCTTTTCAGGTGGTCAATATAGTAAATTCAAAATTTGTATAAGTAAATTTGTAAAAATTACAAAAATCAGGAAGGTCCAAGTACCCTCTTCAAATGGCCTAAATCCGCCCCTGATTCGAACCATTTTTTTTTTTTTATTATTATTATTATTATTTTATGAGCAACAGTAGTTGAATATTTTGGAATCTACTGCTCCAATATACTCCCTCAGTCCCATTTCAAATTGCAAATACTAGGTTGGCATGGGGATTAAGGGAAAAAGTGAAAAATGTGATGTGTTGTGAGTGTTGATAGTTGAGTGGGAGAGAAAAAGTGGGGTAGAGAATAGTTAGTGGGTTAGTGGATGTGAGTGTGCAAGTGGGTTAAAACTTGTCATTTTTGGATTTTGCAATTTTAGTTGGGACACCTTTTTTAACAACTTTTGCAATTTGAAATGGGATGGAGGGAGTATTTTGTTTTATAATTGAGGTAAGAATGGAGGGGTGGACCAATGCATGAAGCACATGTAATCATATCCCTGCAAGTCAGCATTATGCATGGGAATGGGAACCACTTTGTGTTTGTAGTTTAGCGGTTGATCGACTGCAGCAAGCAAGCTGTGATACTGCTAGATAAGAGATTGGTTTGTCGCATTGAGGTTGAGGTATGGGGCTACTCACTTCAACATTTGAGTTTTGTGTTTTCTACTCTCACGTCTATTAACATATATCCCTGCATTTCGTTATACCCTTATGGCCTTATCTTAAACACAATGCCTAGAGTTGAGTTTGAAAAGTATTGAGTTGAGATTTTTGACCGCTGCTACAGTTTCAAATTGAATAATACTAAGGTAACAAAATATTACTCACAAAATCCTAGGTGTAATGATTTTATTGGTGTTTTTAAATAGAGTGTGGCGGATCCATTATCGATACAATAATAAAATATTGTCACCTCATTTTGTAAGCAAGATTTTGTGTCCATTGCTCTCTCTCTCAAGTTATGACAACTAGCCCCTCTTGATCTATCTAGTTGGCTCTCGATCAGTTGGATTCAGGGACGGAGTAATTATAGAGCAAGGGACCCCGTAATTTCTATGAGTAACATTATAGACCTTATAGTTCTTAAAAAGCAAAAAAAAAAAAAAAAAAAATGATGATAACTTTGATCCCTAAATTGTGAAAAAATAAATCTATAATCTCCATTCATACATTCATTGAATTATTTTTTAAAGTTATTATTATAAATGTTAAAAAGGAATGATTAATCTCTGTTAAAAGAGATTGATTACTCTCTAAAGCACCTCAAAACTAGGGTTGTTAAACTAATCGAGCCGATTCGACTCGGGCTCGGCTCGTAAAAGGTTGAGTTCGAATGTGCTCGAAGTGAACTCGAGCTAGAGCTCGAACCGACCTTTCAAAAGCTCATTTTGTTATCGAGCCGACTCTTGTTCGGCTCGTTTATTCGACGAGCATTAGTCGAGTTCGGCTCGATAAGCTTGTTGACGGCTCTGTTCGATAAGCTCGTTGACACATAAAGTTTCTATTTGCTATTGGCTAGTATTCGGCTCGTTAAGCTCGAATCATTATTTCTTATGTAATAAATACACGTATAATACATTTATATATATTATATGTATTTACATAAAAAATACTCGAACTCGAGTTCGATAAGGCTCAAACTCGAGCTTGTTGTTTGATTTCAAATATTTATATATAAAAAAAGTCCAAGATCGAGGTCGAATCGAATCGAATGTATACCATAATGTATTCGTATATTGTTTATACCATGATAAATTACATTAAGCATATTTATTTCTTAATTATAAACACAACACTTATTGAGGGGTAAATATAAAATCACAAAAAAGTACCACAAAATTTGGTCTATAAAATGATGAGTAAAAATTTTATTGGTGTTTTTAATTAGAGTGTGTCGGATCCACTGTCGTTGTTCTTAGAAGTAAAGATGGGGTAAGAAGAAGCGAGAGCCCCGAGTGTTAGCATGGGCTGGACTGGGCCGGCAATGGACTATGTTGGAGGTTCCACCTTAAAGCCAATTGGTGATAAGGGGAGTAACTCAAGTCTATATACCGGTCCATGTTTCTCTCTTTAGAAGATGTGGGATAATTGTCTCTTACACGCCCCCTCACGTGTAGCCGGACTTTGCCATGGCTTACAACGTGGACTTGTTAATCGGATGGCGCGGAGCAGAATCACGCCCCCTCACGTGTAGCCGGACTTTGCCAAAACTTACAACGTAGACTTGTTAATCGGATGGCGCGGAGCAGAATCGTGGGCTGTTAGGCATGCACGTGTCCCATGTAGAAGCAGCAGAAGTCACGCCGCGGAAGTCAGGCCACCATAGATCGGTGGCTCTGATACCATCTTAGTCCAGCCCATGCTAACACTCGGGGCTCTCGCTTCTTCTTACCCCATCTTTACTTCTAAGAGTTGTAACCAATAATATATCGTCACCTCATTTTGTATCTATCATTTTGTTAATTTCTTTTGTGCCCCTAGTATTGCCCCTTATTAAGACATGTCAATAAAGAAAACACAACACTTATTAAGGACAGAACAACTATTATTTTCAGATTTTGATTCATGAGCAATCGAGTCGATACTACCACAAGATGAATAACTTTTAAATTTGTTACAGAAACTTAAAAAACTGTAACGACTTTGTCCAGACGCCCGATCTGCTGAGCCTAAATAATATTGGTCCACTTAGCTTACCATAGACTCACTCAAAAGTTTATGGATGTTACCGACGCTCAAGGGAAGTTTGGTGGAGGTTTATATATCATAATCAAAATATACTTATTTATTTTTTATGTGAGATGAGGGATATCACAAAAATACTAACTTAAAATTTTTAAATATACATTTATGTACTATGTAGTATGTGCCTGTTATATTAATTGATATATGATGAGAGATGATCTTAGGGTTGGTTGAGCCCAAAGCCTGGCCCAATAAAATACAGTATGTTGCAAATGCTTTCTTGGCCAGGAGTGATATGGACCAAATTCCAAATCATGAGCACGTTTGGGAATTTAAAATGTTAATCACATTGGACAGTCATTGGGCCGAGGAGAACTGATTTACTCAGTGAATTATCAGACATTCGTTTTCGATGGTTTTGGAAGGAAGGTGTTACATTTCAAACAATTGGAGCTCCTTTTAATCGGACAAATTATCAAATTTTGATACTCCCTCTGTCCTTTCCTAGACTAATCTTCTTATTTTCCCTAATGGTTTTTCACTGAATAAAGTTTTTAGTTGCTTTATTTCTTAAAATAGAAAGTAGGACCCACTTGTCATTCTCACAATAAAAATTTTCTACCCACTTTCTCTCTCCTACTTTCTTCTATTTTACTTTTCATACTCACAACATTTACTTTTTCTTTTTCTTAATCTCTGTGTAAAGTCAAACTAATAACCTTATTCCGGGACGGAGGGATTACATATTTTGAGGTGGAATATTTTTGAGTTCGGTTGAGGCAAAATTACATGTAATACTTTTATGTACCACAATGTGTACTATTGATCTGATGGTTGTAAATTATTAATAACGTCATCATGGTCATCATGACGTAAGTCTTAAAACCTAATACTCCTTCCGTCCCAAAATGATCTTTTCATTTGCCATTTTTTATTGTCCCAAAATGATCTTCTCATTTCTATAATTTAGGCTTACATATTCATAAACACAACATAGTATGTGAAGCAAGTGTTCCTATCCTTAAAAAGTTTGAATAGTCAAATATGAAGATCATTGGGACGGAGGAAGTAATTGTTAGATCATGAAGGAATTGATGATCTTCATTTGGTAATTAACTAAATACTTCTCATTATTGAACTCATTATCCCTGCCAACAAATTAAAAAGATTATGACTATACTACAAGGCTGGATTGATATAATTTATTTATCCTTTAAATTTTAATATTTGGACCAATAGAAGACTTTTCTTAATAGATTGAGTACATAAACTGCTAATACAATAAGGTGTCCATGAATAAATCAACCTCCAAAAAGGTTCCTGGCTGTACTAGAAATGGTCAACGAGGAAACAAACTTTTTATTACATTACATTTTTTTATTTTTTTAAGGAACTTTTTATTACAGTTACTAGTATTTCTTCTCTTAGTTTTTTTTTTTCTTTTCGAAATCAAACATTACATTATATTACGACATCGAAATACAAATGTATGAGTAGTTCTCCACAAGTAACGGAGACTCAACCCATATATTGAATAAAGTAACAATCACTACAATGACATTTCAAATTACATAATAAATGTAAAAGGAGAAATGACAAATGATAGTGCTTTTGCTTGAAGTCGCAATGCCATCAAAGATGTAAATATCCTTATAAAGCCATTGATCATCCAAAGTTTGGTTGTGATGACCATTCACAATCTTCCACTTTGTAACTCGCTTGACAATATTGAGGGACGCACAGAAGTCTCTCCAAGCATAGCTTGGATACTGCCTTATCATGGCATTCACAGAATCGCTCATCAAGTAATATTTAACTTTGAAAACACAATAATATGAGGCTTCTGGGTTTGGCTATAAATGACCAACAAAACTTCCCAAACAAAGTAAAATTGAATAACTGAACACAATCAATTGTACGATTATATTAATATTCCACGCTGAAAAGATCAACTTCCGGCACCCCAATTTGACTTTAACGGTTTACAAATCTTGTAGTACATGTTCAAACACACATTTTTCTAGCCTTGAGGTCAATGTGCCATTTGTCAAATGTCAAAGTATTATTCTTAAGTAACGTTCAAAAATAACTCAAGCTAATATTTTACTCCCTTCATCTCATACTTATCGCTGCTTATTTTTATTTTAGGCGTCCATACTAATTGCTATTTATTCAAAATGTTCACTTTTTTCTCTCCTACACCTCACAATACTTACTTTTCCAATATATTTTCTTAATCCCCGTATACTCACATTTAATTTAATAGCAATAAGTATGAGACGGAAGGAGTATATATAAATCATACTCACTCACTCATAATAAAATGTCGCCTTTCTCTTTTCCTCCGGTACAAATTGGGGTAAGCTTAATAAGCAACCTAGTTATAAGTAATATAAGTAATATGGCCTCCGCCTCAAAGTAGTTTTCATATATTTGATAGCTATGTTAGGGGCACAAAATAAGGTTACAAAATCTTGCTCACAAGATGATGTGGTGATATTTTATTGGTTGCATCGATAATGGACCCGTCACACTCTAATTAAAAACACCAATAACATCATTACACTTAGGATTTTGTGAGCAAGTTTTTGTGACTTTTTTGTGCCCCTAGTATTATTCATATTTGATTATTCAAAAAAAATTAAAATATGAAAAATTAAGCTTAAATTATAAAAATGTGAAGAATATTTTGTGATAATGAGAAATAGTAAATGAAAAGATTATTTCGAAACAAGAGAAATAATAAGCAAACAACATATAAGTAAAAGTAAAAGAGAGACTATTGCCCCTACATATTATACTCATCCAATATAGTTATATACTAAATTTAAGTGAATTTATGAATATATTGACCCAATTACCCTTAAATACTTATTTTATTTGATAATCACTTTCCTAATAAAAAAGTTCATTCTTCTTCTTCTTCAGCATCCTATTAAACAACAAAACATTTTTTTGTAATTTCAATTAACAAAATTACAAACATTTGTAATGTTGTTTTCAATTTCATTTAGTTTGTAACTTTATTTGTTGTTATAATAAGTTTCTCTTTTTTGTTGGGAGTCGTTGCTTTCTAGCAGTCGTTGAGAGCCGTTGCTTTCTCTATGTTGTTGAGAGCATATGTTTATTTGTAAATTTGTTGCTTTCTTCATTTTGAAAACGCGAATAACGAATCTCGCATTATCTCACAACAAAAAGGTGATAATTACTGCACGGGGATACTTTATGGATTTTGAGATGTCTGGTGAGCGTGTACTTGTCAACCCGGATTCTCTAGTATGTCAAGTGCTTAGCGCAAAATATTATCTGATGAGGGATTTTCTTAAATTTCGGACGGAGACAGTTTCAAGTTGTAATTGGAGTGGAATTCGAACGCCTCAAAATTTCTATCAAAATAGTTATTGTTGTTGTTTAAGAGATAAAATATTTACTTATATTTGGTATGACCCTTAAACTTTGTGGAGTGTCATTTCTTTTCTTATTGTTGTGATTGAATTTGATTTGTCGTTTGTTAAAAAACAAACAAACATAATTTCTCTAATTATGGATCTTTTATCTTCTCAATTATCAAAAAAAACAAAAAAACAAAAAAACACACCATCCATTATTTTGTTTTAATCTCTTCATATATAAGGAACTATATATAGAACGGTATATAGATTAGAGGTCTATTCCCTTACTACCAATTGGTTTTAAGGTGGAACCTCCAATATAGTTATTACCAGCACATTACGGCCCTTGCTCAGACTTGAGTTTCTCTCTACTTCTTACCACAACTCTAATTCTAAGATGAAATCAGTGTTGGTCGATCTCTAGACTCTTGCCAGGCACTCTTCGGCTTCTTCCACATGGATGGGTCCTATGTCAAATCGTACACGGCCCAATGTCTCCTATATATTACAAGGTCCACATGCTCAACCCTCGATTATCTCTTTCGATCACACGTGAGGGTGCGTGTTAGACAATCTATCCCACATCTAATAGAGAACCATACATGGACCGTTATACAGACTTGAGTGGTTACTCCCATTATAACCAATTAGTTTGAAGGTGGAACCTCCAATATAATCATTTACAGGCCATGTGTAACACATACTCACACATGAGCCTACCACCACTTCTTACCGAACTCTAATTTTAAAAGGAGGGACTACTATTTTTCGTTTTTTCATTTGAAGCGATTGAATAAAGATAACAGATGATAAAAATTAATTAGCTGATATCGAGAAGATTTAAAAATATAAATTGTTGATGATGTGTTAAGGAAAGATTTAAGAATGTGTTTATGCTTAGGTATTTAAGGGTAATTAGATTAACACACTCATTAGTTCACCTAAAATTTAAATATTTAGTGAATATGCATAATACATAGTGGCAATAGTCTCTCTCTACAAATAATCTTAGCTCTAATTTTATTACTAACCACCCTAGTAATAAACTATTCTCTCAGTCTCATTTTTATTGGCCAAATTTGACACTTTTAATCAACGTAAATAAACTTTTAGTAAATATTAATGTCAATTTAAATATTTTAATGAGATTATATAAAATTGACAAAATAATTTATCACTCACAATTAATTTAAAATTTTATTAAGATATTTAAGTCGATATTAATGTTCAGATTTTTTTTACTTATATTGACAAAAAGATTAAAAAGTAGTCAATATAAATAAGACAACGGGAAGTATAATTAAAAAGTAGGAGGAATAAATTAGAAAGATGACACATGGGTTTTACCATTGAATAATTCCCCAGGTTAGACCATCTACAAATTACAATGGTTCAACAACCAAATTCCATTCAATATGAGGAAAAAAAAAATTATGAAATGATCACTTAAATCAAATTACTTACGCTCCGTTTGTTTCGCGTAAAACAATTTCCGGAAAATGATTTCCCGTAAAATGTTTTCTGGAAAATGAAGATGTTTTCCGAAAAATGATATAAACATGTTTTTGGTTGTTTGGTAAATCTAAGGAAAATGTTTTCTTATGAAAAAATAATAATTAAATATGAGGGATAAAAATTATTATGAGAAAAAATTTAAATGTGGGTGGGGTGGGGGTAGTGAGAGCAAATGTAAGAGTTATAAGAAAATAATTTTAATAAGAGTGAAAAAAATTGGTGGGTAGGTGGGTGGTGGGGAGCGGGAGAGGTGTTTAAAAACAATTTTAATATGAGTGAATTTTTTTTTTTTTTTTTTTTTTTTTGCGGGGTAGGTAGGTGGGTGGGGGTGGGGTAGGGGGTATTGGGGGAGGGAACGTAAGGTTGGAGGGTGGGGATGGGGTTGGAGTTGAAGGTGGAGTGGGTAGCGTGGGGTTGTATGGGGGAGTTGGGTGTGTGAGTGAGGGAGTTAACATTTTCCGTAAAATGACTTACGGAGGAGAAATTCGTAAGTTGTTTTACGGAAAACATAACTTATTTCTATTGACCGTAAGATATTTTACATTGACTTTTTTTCCCTTTTGTTTACCAAACACCGGAAACACATGTAAAATATTTTACGGTGAAACAAACGGAGCCTTAATTGCATCTTGTGATTCTAAAGCTGATGTTAAGTCAAAGAAATCCAACGCTTCACGTGAATACACTATAAGACCGTCTACAAAAATTTATGGGGTAAATCTTATTGGGGTTGGTCTCCTGTAAAACGCGTTTTTCCTAATGGTTAGGAAAAACGTTTTTCAAAACCTCCAGAAGACTTTATATTGATATCTAGAAGGCTTTATACTGATATCCAGGACCCTTATGGCTATCACTTTTAAAGGTTCTGGTTATCAATCTCATATCCAGAAGGCTTTATATTGATATCCAGAACCAGAGAACTCTTCTGGCTATCGCTTTCAAAAGTTCTGGCTATCACTTTCAAAGGTTCTGCTATCAATCTCATATCCAGAAGGCTTTATATTGATATCCAGGACCCATCTGGATATCACTTTCAAAGGTTCTGGCTATCAATCTCATATCTAGAAGCCTTTATATTGATATCCAGAACCGTTGAGAAGTTTCGATTATTTACAAAAATGCCACCGCGTTTTTTTTAAAACACGTTTTCCTTAAACGTTTGGAAAAACGCGTTTTCCCAAGATTTTGCGATCTTATTGTCGATCTTAATATTTGATTAAATATAAGTAAATGTTTATACTATGCAATTAGAATTGAAATTTTAAAATGTAGGGAAAAATGGGTATTGATATTTAGTCACTGAAGGATGGACACTGAATTTGATCCACAAATCCACTATTTATTAAAGTATTTAGTACCAGAATTATACTAGAGGCACAAAAAAGTCACAAAAACTTGGTCAAAAAATAAGGGCTTTGGACTCTAGGCCCCCTGTGCGAGATCAAAATGCCATAAAAACCCGTAGCCAGATCAAAATCCCACCATAGCCCGCCCAGGATCCAGTACCACCGAAAACCCGCAGCCCACTGTCCGGCCCGGCGCGCAGATCAACCCACTCCGATCCAGATCCTACGGCCCACCCACTGTATTCCAAAAAAAAAAAAAAAAATTATGAGGGCAATGTGGATTGAACCTGGGACCAGCCCATGTGAAACCAAGGCCTTATCCACTCTACTAATGTTTTTATTGTTTATACTCTTACATCATATAATCTAAGGCAGCAATACGTTAGGAAAAGTTCTACTGTTATAATTAGAGTATAAGAGTCATTTTTTCACTTTTTCTAGCTTTTAATAAAAAAAAAAAAAATATTTTGGTCAAATCCGGTCAAACTCTTATAACTTACGTATAAGACCAATTCTCCTCTTATAATTAGAATATAAGATTTTTTTTTACCTTTTCCATTCTTTAATAAAAATATTAATAATATTTAGTCAAATCTCAGTCAAACTGTTATAACTAACGTATAAGAGCAATTCACCTCTTATAACTTATGTATAAGACTAGTTTTCCTATTATAATTAGAGTATAAGTCTCTTTTTTTCACTTTTTCCAAGTTTTAACAAAAGAATAAATAATATTATTTGGTCAAATCCAGTCAAACTCTTATAACTACTGATGTATAAAACCAGTTCTTCTCTTATAATTAGAGTATAGGAGTCATTTTTTTTCACTCTTTCAAAATTTTAATAAAAAAACAAAATTATTATTTAGTCTAGTCAAACTCTTATAACTGATGTATAAAACCAGATCTACTCTTATAATTAGAGTATAATAGCCATTTTTTTCATTTTTTTTACTTTTAATAAATAAATAAATAATATTATTTGGTCATGTCCGGTCAACCTCTTATAACTTATATATAAGACCAGTTCTCCTCTTATAATTAGAGTATAAGAGTCATTTTTTAAATATTTTTAAATTTTTAATAAAAAAAATAATAATATTATTTGGTCAAATCGGGTCAAAATCATATAACTTATGTATAAGACTTGTTATACTCTTATAATTAGAGTATAAGAGTTATTTTTTCACTTTATCCAATTTTTAATAAAATAATAAATATTATTATTTGGTCAAATATGGTCAAAATCTTATAACTAATGTATAAGAGCAACTGAGATTGTTTATTGGAAAGCTTAGATATATACATACAGATCCATCCGTCATTGTTTATAACAACATTTAATTTGAGTAGTTATTGTACACTCTTAATTCATACAAACACTTACAAATCTAATATACAAGTTATTTAATTATTATTTATTTTTAACATTTTTTTTTTTTTGAAATATTCTAGAATTCAATTTTGTGATTGATTTTCGTTGAGACAGTAGTAATAATAAGTATCGTTAGTTAATCAACAACTGGTTCATTGGCACAGTGATGTAGGTGTTGGGTTCTAAGGCCAAGGGCAGGGTTCGAAACCTGGTAGGTGCATTTTTGGTTTTAATAATAAAACGGGTTCTATTAGAACAGAAGCGGGTGGCGGGCTGTGGAGTCGGGCCTCGGGCTCTGGTGGTGAGGCGGGCTGGTCAGGGTCAGAGGGTGGGGTGGTGTTGATGGAATATTACATCTCAAGTGGGTTTTTATGGAAAAAGGATTTGAGGGAAGGGGCCTTATGGAATTTTTCCTAAAAATAATCGTTTTTTTTTACCTTTTCACAAAGATTAAGAAATGCAATTATTACGGCATATTAATGGTGAAAGTTCCATGCTTACCCTTATTTATTTTCCATCTTTCTTACATTATTACACTCGTTAAACCAATTAATAAAATACTCACTCCGTTCCAAAATAACTGTCATTTTTTGTCAAACAGATATAAGTTTGACCAATAAATTTAAACAAAAAATAATAATCCTAATAAAAATCTAAAAATTGTTATTAGACGTATTATTAATTATAATACAATGACAATTTTTTTATTTTTATTAGCATCATTATTTTTTATTTAAATTATTGGTCAAAGTTACATCTTATTGACCAAAAGTGACAGTTATTTTGGACCGGAGAGAGTAAAACAATTTCTAATGTAAAGGTAAATTAAGAATTTTTATTGTTTTGACCCAAAACTGACAATTATTTTAGACAATTTTTTTCTTTCTCAAATGCGACAAATATTTTAGACCTAATCAAGTGGAAGCTTGTGCGTCACCTTAATCAAATTCAGGCATTATCAAATAGTTCCATTCTATTTTTTCTACTAATCTAATAAAAGTCAGCTGTTAGCATACCTCTATGAAGAGTCCAATTTGGTTTGACATCCCATTTTCAACAATAACAGCAATAAATTTACTTAAAAAAAAAACAACAACAATGTTAATGCTGGATAAGTTGTTAATTTATTTTTTTGGCAAAGTTACTCTTACATTTTAGGAAAAACTGCACCAAAAATAACTCAATTTTACACATTTTGTGGATTTGATCACCAAACTAATTTTCGTTGCAAGCAACACATCCAACTTATTTATTTTTGCATCCATAGTCACTATCACTAACTCCGTCAGTTTTTTCCCGTTAAATCATTATGTGTAATGCATGTGACAATATTTTAAAGGGTACTTCAGGTAGTTTGATCAAAAGTATGGGAAACAAATTATCCAGCTTAAGCTTAATGAGTGAAAAAACAAATTTTAGGGTTTAAAATGAAAACAGAAAAAAAAAAAAAAAAAAAAAAAAAAGTAAGAAAAAAACCCAATATCTAAAATACCCCTCCCCTTTCTTCTTATTCATTCTGCAACTCCCCCACCCAAACCCTACCTCCGACTCTTCCTTTTCAGCAACTATGACAAATCCAAACTTCTCTACCCCTTCCCCTAATACGTGTCATCCAATTTAATCATCTGAATCTTCAAAATTTGAAAAAGGAAAACAAAGATCCAAATCCCCATCTCTCTACCCCAACTTTACTCCCACGCACCCACCTCCCATGGCGTTCCATTCCACCTCTGCAATTTGGTTCGTTCATCTTCGACTCCCACATCGCTAACCAATCGGCGACACCCACACCCCAGCTTATCATTTTTCAGTATTAGGAAGAACACCCTTACCGCCCACCCTTGTTCGTTCTCACATTAACGCTGACGCCGTCCCGAACAAAGGAGTTATCAGATCTGCAGTTCGTCCCTTTCCTCTCCCTCTTCATCAATTCGCAATTCTCCATTCTCCCTATGCATTGCCATATCTGATTTAGACTTGGCTTTGATTTGAAAGTACTAGGGGCTGTCTCGGATCAGATTGTTTGAAATTTTGATTTGTAATGTTTTGTTTTGAAATGTTTGAAATTGGAACCATCTTCTAGGTTTTGAACAATCTGGGTTTTGATTTAGGAGAAGTGTTGGCTTGATGACTATGGCAAAACGGTGGTGAGATGGTGGTAGATAGTGGTGGTGAGATGTTGGTGTGTGTTTGTTATGTGGATTGTATGTTTTGTTTTTTCACTCATTAAGCCGGACAATTTGTCTTCCATTCTTTTGATCAAACTACCTGAAGTACCCTTTAAAATATTGTCACATGCATCGCACATGATGATTTAACGGGAAAAAACTGACGGAGTTAGTGATAGTGACTATGGATGCAAAAATAAATAAGTTGGATGTGTTGTTTGCAAAGAAAATTAGTTTGGTGATCAAATCCATAAAAAGTGTAAAGTTGATTGATTTTTGAGAAATTTTTGAGGGAAACTAGTTTATCCATAAGTTATAAAAAGTCTTATTTTTATAGGGGTTAATGTTCAGGGTTTAAAGTTTAGGGTTTAGGATTTAGGGTTAGGGTTTAAGGTTTAAAGGTTAAAAAGTAGACTTTTTATAACTTATGGAGGAACTAGTTTCCCCCCAAACCAACTCTTGATTTTTTGTGCAGTTTTTCCTACATTTTAATATCAGTTGCTCTTGCATTAAAATTTTGAGCAACTACTAGTATTTTCTTTATGGTCCAAAAATCAATGGCGGAGAGTAGACATTTGACTTGATCGCGCGGTTGAATAGGATGAAGCGATAATAAGTACTCCTTAAATTGACAATAATGTTTACTACTAATCTTGTTATCTCCTTAAATTGACAATAATGTTTAGTCAAAATGAAATTTGGACACTCAGTAGTAAAACATATTATGTCTCATAAAAATAGTTTCATTTTGACTTTTTATAAATAACATAAATAAATTTGACCAACTATTAAGGACAATCTAATCATTCTAGTGAAATTCTAAAATTTGTAGTGATTTATCAATAAAAAATTTAGAATTTTATTGTGATCCTTAAATTGACAATAATGTTTAGTCAAAGTTAATTTTTTGTTAACTATAAAAAATCAAAATAAAACTATCATTATTTTAAGACAGGGTGAGTATTAAAAAATTTGAATAAAAAAATTCCTATTCATCTTCAAATCCAAAAGAAAGGAAACGAATCCCATGTGACTTTTGTACCCATTCAACCCAAAACCAAACCTTAGCTCCCGGTATCCGGTAAACGGCTTTAAAAATTGGGGCCCACGTTCTCTTTTCTTTTCTTCATGCAATTAACCCTTAAACATCCTAAATTAGTCAACTCTACCTCGCTGTCTCCAACCTAACCACTCTTTATCTTTCCAAAGAGTCTAGGCGTCCTTCCATGTACCTCTCTAATTTTGACCGTTTACATGCTTAGATAATATCAACATAAACGGTTGAAATTAAAAGGGCACAAAAAGAGCACAAAGAAGGGTATGGAAGATCTGGACTCCTTTCCAAAATGGTTAAAATCCAACGGCTCATTATAACCTTTTGACTTTTAGCTCCCCTTTCTCTCTCCTCCAACAAACCAACCACCGGGTTAACCAGGTAACTCGGGACCTACCCAAAAAAAAGCAGACGGTCAATGCACTGACATGTTCTCTCTCATCGAATATAACAGGTGGGAAGCGGTAATTGGATGAAGGGTTTGACTGCAGATGGACTTAAACAGAATCGACAGGTCATTTCCATTGACTCGCTCCCCTATACAAATCTCTCCCCCCACCTCCTTCGCCTTTTATCATTTCTTCAACTTTTGCTTTCCCTCAACAGCAATCCATCTCTCTCTCTCTCTCTACATTTGCTTTTCTCTTTTTTCGTACACGGCTATGGCCGTTGAGCTCATGTCCGGCTACAGAAACGACAGTTTCGTAGCCAAGATGGAGGAGAAAGCCGTCAAAGAAGCGGCCGCCGCCGGCCTACAGAGCGTCGAGAATTTAATCAAATTGCTATCTCAATCTCAGCAGCAACAACAGCAATACCAAACCTCGTCCTCTTCCTCAAATCTAACTGTTTCGCCGGATTCTAATTCCGATTACAGAGCCGTCACTGATGTGGCTGTTAATAAATTTAAGAAATTCATTTCGTTGCTCGACCGAACCAGAACTGGCCATGCTCGATTCCGACGTGGTCCTGTTACTAATCCAAATCCAATTTCTCAACAACCACGGCCGCAGATTCAGGCACAGACACAGATACAGCAAGAGAAGTTTGTCAAGGAATCAGCGCCGTTGGTGCAGTCAACGGTCAATCATCATCAGACGGTGGATAAGGAAATGGTTTCCGGCGGTTCTCGTATCTACTGTCCGACGCCGATTCAGCGTTTGCCTCCAATTCCTCAACACCACCACCACCAATTGATTAGAACATCGTCGATTGACAGGAAGGAGCCTATGACCACTATTAATTTCGCTGCGGCTGCTGTCTCTCCGGCTAACTCCTTCATGTCATCTTTGACCGGTGATACCGACAGTTTACAGCCGTCGATGTCGTCTGGATTCCAAATCACAAATATGTCACAGGTATCCTCAGCCAGCCGGCCGCCTATGTCTTCCTCATCGTTCAAGAGGAAGTGCAGTTCCATGGACGATTCTCATGCCAAGTGCGCAAACTCATCTGGACGTTGTCATTGTTCAAAGAAAAGGTAAATTAATTAATTAATTAATAAGTTTTATATCAGTCGTAGTTTTGCTAATTGGAGTAATATTTTGTTGTAAAGTTTGCTTAATTTGCTGATTAATTAAATATACTCTCCGTTTATAGGAAATCGAGGATGAAGAGAGTTGTGAGAGTCCCGGCGATAAGTTTGAAGATGGCCGACATACCGCCGGACGATTTCTCTTGGAGAAAGTATGGTCAAAAGCCTATTAAGGGATCTCCACATCCGAGGTATAATTTTAATTTTAAATTTGACTTTGAAATTTTAAAATTTATTTTTATTGTAATTCTCGTAGTCGTCTCTCCTTGTTCTATGCGCTGTTTAGTCTGTCTTCCCTTCCCCCTAGTATCTATCGCTTACCATTTCCTTCCCTTGTTAACTCGTGTGCTCACTGAGTCATCCTCAAACTAACTCGTTGACTAAATTTGTGTACCTGATTTATAGAATAAGGGTGATGATAATATGATATGGACTTCACATTACTTAGTTGACCTCTTCCTTCTTTAATGTGCTCTACAGTAGGGTCAACACATTAATATGATTTATATAGAAATTTACCTTGCCCCCTTCCATTTTTATTAATCAAACAGTCAATTTACTTAACACTAGTAGAACCACTGTAGATCAAAATTGACCGTGACCAACTCTTGTAAAATTGCACCTACTGTATATATATATAGTGACAAAAACTTGTCTCAACGATTGAGAGCGTAAATGATTTTCCCCTTACGTACGGGATAAACCCATTTCATCTCTCCCGTCTCATGTGGGTGAAAATTACAGGGGTTATTACAAGTGCAGTAGCCTGAGAGGGTGCCCAGCGAGGAAGCACGTAGAGAGGGCACTTGACGATCCAGGGATGCTAATTGTGACATACGAAGGAGAACACAACCATTCACAATCAGCAACAGACGCACCGGCTCCCATAGTTCTTGAATCATCTTAAAATTTTATCATCCAACGAACAAACATCATCTGCCGACAAGCCCCACTTGGAAAAACAATCAAACCACAACCATCCAAATAGAGAAAGGGCATTTCCAATTCCAGCTCACTGGTCAACGAGTGTGGCTATGCCTATCATTTTCTATTTTTCTTTGGTTTTTATTTATTTTTATTCGAACTGTGTGATATGGATCTTGTTTAAAAGAATGAAAGTAAATTGGGAATGAAAAGGGGGGAGATTTTTTTTTTTTTTTTTGGATTTGGTGGGAAGTGAATCATGCAAGAAATATTTAGTGGGGTTTTTAAAATGTTTATTGGGTTTAAGTCGTAGATGTTGATGAGTAGTAACTTTAGTTTACTTAATTCATTTATTTGATCATGGTGGTCTTTTGGGAGGATTTCCACTTTTGCTTATTCAATTTCCACCTAAAGAAAAGTGATACTACTATCATAGTGGGTTATTAATATTGACCTCCCTTGAGCTTTGAAAATTTTACACACTTCAATGTTTTCTTCTAGAAATGGTCATAAATGTGGATTCCTCCATCGCCTTCGTATAGTTTAGAATTTAACAAAAGATATAGAATTAAAAAAAAAAAAAAAAAGTCATCCCTCCGTCCCAGAGTATAAATCCACGCTTTCATTTACAAAGAAATTAAAAAATTATGGAAGTGATGTAAATGTTGTGAGTATAAAAGTAAAGTAGGAGTGAGAATGAGTGAGAGGGAATAGTAAGTTGATTGGTGTTGTGAGTATTAAAGTAAAGTAGGAGAGACAATAACCGGGAGATATAGTAAAGATTATTTTCCATTTTAGGAAATTAATAAAAAATATTCTCTTAGTTAAAAGGGTAAACATAAAGTCACAAAAAGTGCCACAAAATTTGACTTACAAAATGATGTGTCATGATTTTGTTGGTGTTTTTAATTAGAGTGTACCGGGTCTACTATCGATGCAACCAATAAAATATCGCCACTTCATTTTGTGAAATCCTTTTGTGCCCCTAGCATTGCCCTATTTAAAAATGCGACATATAAAAAAAAGAAGCAACGATTATTATGAAAGCCAAAATCATGGGTAAAACGCGTCTTACAAGACGCTTTGGAAAAACGTGTTTTTAAAAAAGCGCGGTGGCAATTTTGTAAATATGCTAAACTTCTTTAAAAACGCGCGGTGACATTTTTATAAATAATCGGAACCTCCCAAACGGTTCTGGATATCTATATAAGGCCTTCTAGATGTAATTTTTGAAGCACATTTGAAGAAGGTTATGACCAACAAACATTCTGGATATCAACATTAAATTGTTCTGGATATAAATATAAAATCATCTGGATATGAGTTTCAAACACATTTTAAGAGAGTTTTGACCAAGAAAAATTATGGATATCAACTTGAAAAGGTTTTGGACATCAATAATAAAGCCATCTAGAGAGCATTTTGAAAGAACATTTAAAGCAGAAAAGAACATTTGAGACTGATAGCCGGAACCTTTGAATTGGATAGCCAGAAGCTTTGAAAGTGATATCGAGATGGGTTTTTTTGAAAAACAAACAGAAGCCATCGGGCTTCGCGCCCTGATTCCGTGTTTAAAATCGCCAAAAGACGTCGTTTAGACCCTTAAATTGTCATTTGAAGTTTTTTTTCCAGCAAATCGCGTCGTTTTTGCAAAACACGTTTTTTCTAATCACTTGGTAAAACGTGTTTACTGAGACCAACCCATTATGAAACTAGGGATTAGTTTATTTGAGTAAGTTTGTGCACTTCAGAATAGATTACTCCATCTGTCTCAAAATGATTTTCACGTTTGACTATTCAAACTTTTTAAGGATATGAACACTTGTTTCACTAGCCATCTTGTGTTTATGCACATTTAAGTCTAAATTGTATAAATATGAAGAATTTTTTGGGACAATGAAAAATAACAAATGAGAAGATCATTTTAGGACGGATGGAGTATATTTTACTAATGTTCTTATGGGAGTTGATAATAGTACCTTAGCACTCATTAAACGTATTAGGTAATCAAAACTCAGGAATTGGTTGAATAAGCTATGAAGCAATTTCAAACCACTTGAATTAGTCTTTCTTGTTATTATTTGACTTAAAATTAAAATGGTCGGTTAGAATTACTCCTTCCGTCCCAATTTAAAGTTTCTATTGACTTTGCAAGGAAATTAAGAAAAAAATAAATGTTGTGAGTATGAAAAGTAAAGTGGGTAGAAAGTTTTTGTTGTGAGAATGACAAGTGAGTCACACTTTCCATTTTAGGTAATAAAGCAAAGTAAAAACCTTAAATTAAGATAGATTAAAAAGAAAAGTAAGAAACTTAAAACGAGACAGAAAAGGGAGTAGTAACAAGCAAGGTGGAAAATGAACATTGTAGCCGTCAGAGTTGAATTATGGTACAAGTAAGTAAGACTTAGGTCAACCATTCATTTAACAATTAGCTAAGAGGAAAGAGGAGGTTCATGAACCCCCAGTTGTTGAAACTAATTTAAAATCTTAAAATTGTTAATTCAACTTAGTAAATTGTGGCAATTTGTTTCAATTTGGTAAAGTAGGAGAGTATTATAAGGACGACGTGTCGTGTATGGGACGGTCGACGACTTGCAATGCATTTAAAATGTTTAAATTATTAGGCATAGCATAGTTTGTGGGTGACTTCACCCTCCGTGTGAACTTGTGTGTGAGAGAGAAAAAAAAAAAAAAAAAAATGAGCAATAGGAATGAATAGATATATATAATTATTGCAGTTTAAAAACGCTGATCATTACCATTGTATTCATTATTATGAATTATAAAAAGATACTCCGTATTTGATAATATATAAATTTATATTTGATATTAGGAGTACGATATCAAAATGACTAATGAGTAGGAAGCTACGTTAATCGTTGTTAATTTATATTTTTTTAGTTAAATAATTTTAAAATTATGAGTTTAAGAAAATGATTTATATATATATAAAAATCATTCCGAAGCACATAATCTCATTTTTTTTATCTGGGAATTAAGAAAACATAATGACATTCAATCTGAATAATAATTAAAAAAAAAACCAGACTGAATTGTTATGTCAAGCTTGAACCAAATTACGAGTTGAAAATAAAAGATAAGCAAGCACTTAATGTTATAATTTGATATTCTTTTTTGTTGATTGAAGATTGAAAATTATTGTTATTTATATGAAATATCTTACGTTAATTTGATTTTAATTATTATTCCATCAAATATGGTGTAACTAAATCATCACCATTAATACCAACAACAAGGGGATAAAACTATGACAAAACGGAGATAAAATCCCCTGTACCACAATTTGTGTACCACTTTGTACCACAAGCAATCCAATGGCTATTAATAAGTCAGACTAAAATGATTTTAATATCACAAGTAATGCATAGCCGTCAGATCACTTATGGTACACAAATTGTGGTACAGGTGATTTCATCTCGACAAAACGATCGTGTGAGACGGATTTAGTTGAAAAAGTAAATGATTTGTTCTATGTACGCGGGACAGGGTGTCTCGTGTATGATACCGTTTAGCGTAAAAATTCCTCAAAAACTACAAGATAATTCATTGGGGATGAATAATGAACGGAGGTGGAGAAGTTGGACTTTTATTGGGGAGCGATGTTCTTGTCAAGTGGGGCTATTGATTAAGTATAATAAATAGAATTTGAGTATTCTTTGATACACCAAATGGTAGGGAATGAATAATACAAAAGAGAGTTGAGATCACGGATGGATATTGGGAATAATACTGATTATTTTAAGGGTAGAAAGTAGAATCCAGAAATGTTGGTTTGGGTGACTTTGTTTTGAATCTTAATCTAATCTATCCCTTCCCTCCCCTCTCTCTCTTTCTCTTGATTAGAGAGTAAAGTCAAAAGGAGCGGTGGGGTTGATGATGGCTAATTGCCTATGACTTTTTTGCTTTTTATTTTTTATTTTCATTATAAAATCATAACCTCTACTTTCCTTTTGTTTCGTAATTTATTCGTAACATAATACTAGTATTATTTTGATTTTACACGTTTATTAAAATACTAATTTAGTGAATAGAGAACATAATTGTTAAAAATATTACTCCCTTTGTTTCATTTTAAGAGTTAAAAATTTTTTTAAAAGGGCTTTCCATTTTAAGAGTCAAAATTCTAAAATAGAAAGTGGGTCCTACATGTCATACTCACAACAATTATCCACTAACTATTTTCTACCCCGCTTTCTCTTTCATATCCAACTATCAACACTCACAACACATCACTTTTTCTTAATTCTTGAACTCACCCATTTTTCACTATTAAAATGGGATGAAAGGAGTATTTACTATTCAAGTAAGTAAAAGTATGTAGTAAAAGTATTATTTTTAATTGCACCTATAAATATATATACACATATATAATACTCCCTCAGGCCAAAAATACTTACAGCTTTAGGATAGATTTTTTGTCCCAAAGTATTTGTAGTTTTGCAGTTTTCCATACAAGATTGACACATATGAATAGATGATGGAGTTGAAGGATAAGAAACACATCTAAATGTATTTCTACTTGGTGAGTTATAAAATTGTTACAAAACTACAGTTTTCCATACAAGATTTACCAAAATTGCTTTTATTTATGATAGATAGTTGTCACTGTAAAATTATTTTTAATTGCATAGCTACTTGACTTAATCAAAGAGTAATAGTGTCTATTTGATATATAGATTGTTTTTCTTAGTACGTGTGCAGAGTCCTAAAACTACAAGTATTTTGGGACTTATGAGTATAAATTATAATAATTCATAACTATGAGAGAATCACATATGAATAGATGATGGAGTTGAAGGATAAGAAACACATCTAAATGTATTTCTACTTGGTGAGTTATAAAATTTTTACAAAATAGAAACGTGAGGATAAAGAGACGAAGTAATAAAAAGATTATTAAAGTAAACGTGCTATAGATTTGGTAATGATTGTATAGAATTTATTTTATTTTTGGAAGAAACAAAAAATTACTTGTATACTGTAAGAATTAGGATAGTTTTTTTTTTCTTTACTTTTTGAAACCAGAATTATGATAGATTTTTTCCCAAAAATTTAAGAGTGTCATGCGATAATTAATTACTTAAGTTGAATTAGAAACTCTAAGAGATCCTATATTACGTTAAATATGAAAATCTTATCCTCAAATGTTTGTGTCTTTTACCAAATAAAACGGTTGTATAATGCGTTTTTCAAATTTCTATTTATAGAGAGGAATGTTTAATTGGGAAACTGTTTTAGAAATGGGCTTCATCTACTTCAGCCTTTATTTATATATAGATACTAATTTAGTGAGTACAGAACATAATTGTTAAAAATATTATTTAATATTCAAGTAAGTAAAAGTATGTGGTAAAAGTATTATTTTTTCTTTTAATTATACAAACATTAGAATAAAGTTATTCAAAACACTATTGATCCTTTATCATTTAAAAAATGACACTCTTCCTCTGAAACATGCTAAAATAGAAAATTAAGACTTTTACCCTATGACGGAAAGAGTATACTCCATCTGTCTTTGAATAAATGTTGCATGCGGTCAACTGAACTTTGACCAAAAAGTTATGAAAATTTGATTATCTACGTACTATTCTTAAAATGGTTATCGATACATCAATAGAAACACTATTCATAACTATCTTAAACATTTCATGAAAATATATAATCTAGCATCAAATGTAGGTCAAAATATAACTTAATTGACCATATGTGACATTTATTCTGGGACAGAGTGAGTACTATATTCTATTTTTTTTTTAAACCTCAGATTTCTGGTTTCAGAATAAAAGTTACTACCTCCGTCCTAGAGTGAGAGTCCTATCTCTCAAATGCACGGAGATTAAGAAATAATGGAAGTGATTTAAGTGTTGTGGGTGTAAAAATAAAGTAAGAGAGAGAATAAGTGGGAGGGAATAGTAAGTTGATTGGTGTTGTGAGTATAAAAGTAAAGTATGAGAGAGAATGAATGTGATGAATAGTAAAGATTCCTTGCCATTTTAGGAATGAGACTCTTACTCGGTACGTACCAAAATAGAAAGTAGGACTCTTACTCTGGGACGGAGTGAGTGCTACCTTTGAAATCCTACTCTATTTTAAGGGTCACAGAAAGAAAGTACTCATATACAATTATATTGCCAAATTATTATGTGGTTCATGATTTGAATTATATGAGATTGTGATCTTGACAATTCTTAAAGAAATAGATGACTCATATACAATTATATTGCCAAGATACTGTTGATGGATCACATGTGCAAGGATCGGAAATATAACATTGATTATTATTATTATTATTATTATTAATAAGTTCCTAACCGTGTTTGTTTTTATCCTCTCGTAAAAAAAAATAGTGAAAAACTAGTAAAAAACGCGTTTTACCCTAATCTTAGGGTAAAACGTGTTTTTTAAATGAAGCGGTGGCATTTTTGTAATAAACTGGTAGTTGTTTCAATGCACGCGGTGGCATTTTTGTAATAAACTGGAAGTTATCGTAACTGCCAGTGTTAGTTTTAAGAAGTGCCAATGATATTACACTGTCAAATATTAACATAAACACTGACACTTTTCATAACTGCCAGTGCCAGTGCTAAAAAAGTGCCAGTGTATGTGCCTGTCACTTTTTAACACTAACACTGACACTTATGAAAGTACCAGTCTCTATGTTTTATGAGTGAGTGCCAATGGCCAAGCCTGACAGTTTTTGATACTAACACTGGCATTTTTCTGGAAAAACACGTTTTTTCTATGCTTAAGGTAAAAAACGTTTTTCATAAGACCTACTCAAAAAAATATAGTGTTTGTTTTTATATTTATTAAAAATAAATGGTCCTACGGCGGGAGATGGTATGGTATCCTATGCAGATGTTACTATTGCCTTTACCAGTTTTCTTTTGTTTTGTAATCTTGTTGATATTTAAATGACTGGTGGAATTGGACTACGACCTAACTCCCCGCGAAATTTCGAGAAAAGTTTGTCCACATGAAAAATTACATTTGCATTATTATATGGAAATAATGACAATTTATGGCCTGATTTAGGGAGGCGGTCTTCTCACTATTTAAAGCTTTTTGATGGAATTCGTTAGAAATCTTGTTAAGTGGTCTTGTACACGACACGTGATTAAGAAATTGGATAGTTTACACAATATTTACTACTAAAGGGTTTAAAGCAAATTCTTAAATGTAGAGGGTTAAAAAATCAAATATATTTTCAAAATTAAATAATTATTTTTTGAACAAAAATTCTTAATATGTTCTTTAACACTCCCTTTGTCCCATACCAATGAGCACTTTTTGGTCAAACCAACTTGAACTTTGACTAACATTTTTTAAGCTAAATTATTAATCTCCATATTTTTTTTTAAAAAAAGTTACTAAATTAGTAATAGAAACATTATCAATAACTATTTTATATTTTTATGGAGATAGATTATTTAGCATAAAATGTTAGTCAAAGTTCAAGTAAGTTTGACCAAAAGTGCCCATTGGTGTGAGTAGGGGTGGCAATTAGACCGAACCCGATCCGAACCCGAAGGCGATCCGCCCCGAAAAAAGTAGGGTTCGGGTTGTGATTTTCATGACCTGAGCGGGTTAGGGTCGGGTTCGGGTTTTGATATTGACCCGCCGTGATCCGACCCGACCCGCACCCTCATGTACAAAGTCAAGATATTATGTTAGGTAATCATATCATATGTTGTTCAATTTATTTTTACAGTTGTTTTTTAGTGAGGTTTGATGATTTTAAACTAATTTATATAACTAATTAAAATTTAAGCTTATACATAGATTGGGCCCAAGCAAATATGAGATAAAAATTTTATAATTTTGTGCGCTTCGGGTCGGGATCGGGTTTCCTTATCTTCGTGTCGGGTCGGGTTCGGGTCACACCTTTTGACATTAGGGCCGGGTTCGGTTTTATCAAAACCCGACCCGACCCGTTGCCATCCCTAGGTGTGAGACAGAGGGAGTATACAATATAATAATCTAAAAATAACCAAAGGTAATAATAATTAATTTTAAATATGTAATACAGTAAGTATTTGTGTAATTTTTAATGCATAATTTAACAAATTAAATTTTGTGCAAATTGAACATATACTCCTTCCGTCCCAGTTTAAGGTTCTTACTTTTTTTTTTTTTTTTTGATATTTTCCAGTTTAAGGTTCTTAGTTGCTTTATTCCTTAAATGACAAATGATGAATAGTGTTTCGAACATCTTTATCCTCATAAAGTTCATATATTACAAAAAACAATCGCGTACTCATCTACTTTCACCCACTTGCTTTATGAATGGACAATTCTATCCTCCACACAGTACTTTCTTGACTCAAATTTGTCTTGGTTTCTAAATAAGCGTGTAAAGTGAAACTAATAACTTTAAACCGGGACAGAGGAAGTAGTATTTATGTAAGAACACATACTCCCTTCGCCCCACTTTGATCTACAAAATCAAAGCAAAAATTGTCGACTTAATTATACTTTAACTAATAACTTACAAAAAAATAATTATCCTAAAAAAGTTTGAATTTTTTTATTGATTCACTATTAATAATAAAATCATTAATCATTTTTACTTTTTCAAAAAGATGATCAAATTTTCTGTAAATGCTTGGTCAAAGTGCGATAAAATTGACAATTTATGCTTTGACTTTGTAGATTAAAATGGGACGAAAGGAGTATTAAATTTATATTTATGAACTTTTGCAAAAGTATTTTCATTCCCTAAATATTAATTAATCTTTATCGATATACTATTAAATATTAATTAACCATTTTAGATATACTCTTATACAGTATAATTTTGATTTGTTAAGTTTTTATTGAATTTGTTTTGAAACATAAATAAAAATTATTGTACATCAATTAAATGCATAATACCATAGCACAAATTCATAACGACGATTTTCAAAATAATAAATAAAAATTCCTAAACAGCCAAACGGCCCAAACCCGACCTCCTTCCTCTTCTTCAACACCTCAGGCCACAATAGTCAAATGTAAAGATAATTTTGAAACGGAGCGAATAGTCACTATAACAGATACTTATGACTTTTCGCGGCACTTTAAAAAGTGTCGGAAACGGGAAAAAAGTGCCGGAAAAGTTGTTTCCGGCACATTTTCCGGCACTTTTCTAAGTGTTGGAAAAAGTGGTGTCGGTAATATTTTCCGGCACTTTAAAAGTTCCGCAAAAATTTTGGTACTTTTAAAAGTGCCGCAAATTTTTGGAATTTTTCAAAAAGTGCCGGGATTTTGCGACACTTTTTTTTCCGGCACTTTTTAAAGTGTCGTATTTTAAATAAAAATATTATTAAGCTTACCATGATTCGAACACTAGACCTCCTGCATAGGAAACATGCTTTCTACCACTAGGCTAAATTATTTTTAGATAAAAATTCACGCATACAATTATTTATTATAGCACTTAATCTTATATTAATGCATTTTTATGGTTGTAGTACACATAAATCTAATCTATATTACAATAGGAAGCATGAATAACTGATTCATAAAGAGGGGTTGAGATTGCTTCTCAACCACCATAAACAAGGGCTGAGATTAACCCCCTCTATCACTGGCAGTTCACGGCGATTGAGTGGAAACACGTTTCGATCGAGGGTTTCGCAAACAAGGAGACATGGACGATGCTGGCCATTCGCACCACCCTCGTTCTTACGATGCAGTGGCTTTGCTCCGGTGCTCTCTCGGGTCTATAAACTGTGTCGCCGGCACAACCCCCGCCGTCATACCGTCGGCCCTACGCATCAACGAACCCAACGATTCCTGGCACCCTACCAGCAAAATGGGTGAGAATGTGAGATTGAGCCCTACCAGCGAATCTAAGAAAACGGGGAAAAGGTGAGATTCTTTTTTTTCATAATTTCTGGTTGCTTATCATTTGGTTTTTCTTCAATTTCAGCCTTTATTATAATCTTTTTGGTACATTCGGTTGGTTGGTACTCCTACAATTTCGATGTTATTGATCAGATACATTTTGGAAACTTGAGGCTCTTTGTTTTCTTAGTTCTGTTTGTTCAAGATATGCCATTGGGTTAGATGCTTTTAGATTAGGGTGACTTTCTGCATTTTTGATTATGGATTCCCCTTAACGCTTTCATATATAACACTACCTGTTTTTAATTCATTTTGTTGATCGCAGAGAGTCGAGGGTGCAGGTAATTGACGAGAGACGGTCGTCATTGGCTACGGATTGTGAATAGAGTGCCCCTAATCAATCGCTACTGCAAGGCCTGCAATCAGAAGGTGCTTCTAAATTTGTGAAGTGGTTGTTGTTTCTGATTTTAACCCAAGATTGTCGTTTTGTATTATTGGGTTAATGCAGGTATTTTGGTGGAAGAACCTAGATTTGAGGTTTCCCCTATTTTCATATTTTACCCCTATTCAATTGTCTTTGTGCTTTACGCTTTTGTCATTATGTGCTCATTATCCTGCACTTCGTTTGATATTTTCCTGCAATCCATTTGATTTTAATTTGATTTATTTGGATTCGAGGCCAACTCAGTTATTGAAGGAATAGTTTTGTGCGTGAAATTCTTTTCTATTTGACACAAAGGCTTTGGCGGAGAAACTGCAGAGGTTTGTGGAGATTGTGCAGTTGAGGAAAAAAGGTGGGGGTAGTGTCATGATGGTGCTGGTTGCGAAAGGGAGAAGGGGGTATAATTCCTTCTCTGTTTTGAGCTTTACTTTTGAGATGGGTCAAATTTTAAATATCAATTCTGTGAGTCATTTTTGATAACTCTTCCCTAATGTATTAATTCAGTTTCTTGAAGATAATTTCAAATTCGTAATGGGTTCAAAACCTAAACTTACATACTTTGAGTTCCAGCTGTTGTTGGTATATAGGATTTTAATTCAATTTTCAATTGAACATCCTGCTGATTTGGAGCATGTATTTATGTGTGTTTTAGTTTGGTACTCAAGTAGACTTTTAAGTATTATGAGTTCTTATTTCCCTTTATAACATTTGAGTTGTTTTTTGTTTGATCAATATAAGTTCATAGCTACGTAGTTATCTACTTATTTATATATTCAATTGAATCTATCTATGCAGCAATGGCGAGTATGAGAAATCGAAGTATGAAAGAGGTCGGCGACTGATTATTTCTTAATACTTTCATGTTATACTTGCAAATTCCAGATGGAATAATTTACCTTGATTACTCTTTACTTGATTCTCACTGTATTAACTTTGCAGCGGAAACAATTCTGCGTATCTGACTTGAAGCTAGCATAAAAAGTGTCTAAATGTTCAATTTTGTATCTTTCCACTAACTCTCATTTTTTAAATCACTTTTATGCACCTATTTCATTACTATTAATGTTCCATTACCAAACTAATGTCTCTTTCTTTAGTCTCTTTGCTCTCTTTTTTTTGTCCGTTTGATTGTTCTTTCAAGCTTGCTTATTGCCCATGATCCCTATAGATTCTATTTCTGAAAGCTTTACTTTAGATTCAAATATGTCCATGTTGCTGTTTTTTTTTTTCAATTCGTTATTTTAGAGACAGAAAAAACAGATTTAGTTGGTGGCATTGTTGTTGTGTTTATAGAAAAAAAATTAAAAAAAGGAGATAAAGTAGGGGAAAGGGGTGAGTAGGGGAAGGGGGTGGGGTTCAAGATCGTAAGGTTGCTTAAAAATGTTTACTCCTTTTTTTAGTAGATTGACTTCAACTTTCTTAGATGAAAAACTGCTGGCTTCTTGGAAAATATCCATCAGGCAGTTTTGATTTGTGTTCTTTTTGATTAAGAGTCGTTAATGTGATGATATCGGTTTAGGTTGATTTTTGTATGCACCTTCACAGAGAATCTAAAGCAAAATCTCAAGAGGTCTTGGCGATTTTGTAACCAAGGGAAAAAGGCGGTGGTAGGGCCGTAGGGGAGACAAGGCCAAGAGAGCCGAATATAGTGGTGGCTGCCATAGGGAGAAGGGGAAGAAGGATGGAAAGAAAAAAACTGGCAAGAGGAATAGTAGTGATGGCCAATGGTGGAAGGGAAGTACAAGATTTCACATTGGGGATGAGTTCAAGTACAAGTTGAGTATGATTATGAGTTTGGATATGGGTGCGATTACACTTTAAGTAGGTGCTTCCTCCATAATTCTTTAGTGATAAAAAATAACATGCATGCATTTTAGTGTGAGGTAGTAGATGTTAACTTGCTTGGGCTAAGGCCGCTAAGTGTACAAAAAGATAGCAAAGGTGGTGGCGTGGTGTTGTTTGGTAGGGGTAGGGTCAAGTTGCGGTTGGTGTTTGATTTTTGGTTATTTTTGGTGAGGGGGCGTGGAATTGGTTATACTGTCACCGTGCCATCGGCACGGGTATGAGTACTAGTATAACTAACAAATTAATGCAAAGTGCAATAAACATATGACTAAAACTCAAAATGAAATAAAAATATCAAAATAAACCTCTTGTTATTAGCGGCACTTTATAAAAAAGTGTCGGAAATAAGTGGCACTTATAAAAAGTGTCAAAATTTTAGCGGCACTTTTAAATAAGTGCCGCAAAATTTCCAACATTTTTGTAAGTGCCGCTAATCTCCGGCATAACGTTCGGGACCTTTTGAAAGTGCCGCTAACATCCGACACTTTTTTAAAAAGTGCCGGAAATTAGCGGCACCTTTATGGAAAGTGCCGGAAATTTAGAGGCATTTTATTAAAAGTGTCGTCAATTTGCGACACTTGATAAAAAGTGCCGGAAATTTACAGCACTTCATAAAAAGTGCCAGAAATTTACGGCATTTTTACAAGTGCCGGTAAATAAGTGCCGCCAAAGGCCATTTTTGTTGTAGTGAGTAGTAAAAAAAAAAAAAATCAAGTAAGACATTCCAAGGCAATAGTTGGAAGAAATGATGAACACAAGAAAATCATAATCCAAGTTTCTTAGTTGGAAAAAAGTGAAGTATATGTAGGAATATTATTTCAGACAGAGAGAATATTGAGGCAACAAATCAAAGTATTATATGTGATCATTTCTTAAATGCAGTTGACCTTGTTATGTGAATCCTTTCATTACTGGCATGATTGTGAATAGTTATCGTGAGGGGCGAGCCTTAAAAGTTGACTCTTCTTTTTTCATTATGGGTCGATTGCAATTTGGTTACCTAAGTTTTACAAAATTTTACAATTTGTTACCAGGTTTGTCAAAGTTGCGATTGGGTTCCTGAGTTTGCTGAACCGGAGCAATTAGGAGTAAAATCCGTTAGTCAGTTAAGAAACTAACAAAATGGACATCATGTGCGACACACGTGAGGGTAGAAATGTCAACATAATTTTTGGGTTTTGAGGCATGATTATTCCACCAATCAGCAGGGGTATTTACGTACTTTAACAAGCAATTAATTCAAACAAAACCCATCTTCTTCAACTTTAATAAATCCGATCAAAACCCCACCCCCTACCCCAAAAATTCGAACAAAGATTCAACAATATCAAAAGATTCAAACAAAACCCATCTTGGCTAAATAAGCACGTCGATTTCGGAAAACTGTTCCTTGCCGGCGACAGTGCCGGTGCTAATATTCTCGCCATGGGCGCCGGCGAAGATGAGTCCGACTTAGGGATTGAGGGAACGGCGATGGTGGTGGTTAGGGATTTGTAAAATGGCATTTACACTTTAGGCCATTTCACTTAGGGAGATTAAGTGGGATGGGATTGATGAATTGGATTAGGGAGATGCAGTCAGTGGCGTATCTAGGATTTGAGGTGAGGGTGTGCATTTTCTTAGGGGGTTCGGGGGCGTAGCCCCCGATTTTTTTTTTTTTTGGGTACCGTTAGGCCGGCTCAAAAGTTAATGCAATAAATATAAAAAAATCCAAGACAATGGTAATCTCAATCCTGGATCAGACTCAATTCTGAAAGAATTATCATTTACTTGTCGTTGAGAAGAATTACCTTGTGTGATTTCTTGTGCAACCCTTTCAACATGGGTAATATTAGGAACAGCCTGTTCAACATCAACCGGAACCGAAGCTTCACATCGAGGGCGTTTGGAGAAGAATCCATCAAGCTTAGATTGCTTACCTATCAAAATTGATAACAACAATTACTCAATAAATCCCTAAATCATCATCAATTTCTGATTTTAAAACCCTAAAATTGAATTTACAAAACTACCTTTTTGAGATTCAGACATTGGGTAGGAAGGAGAAGTCGACTGTCGATTGTTGAAGGTGGGCAGTGGCGTGGCGTCGGACCTTGCGGCGGACCGGCGGTGGAGACAGAAGGAGAAGTCGACTTTCGATTGTCGATTTGCAGTGGCGTCGGACCTTGCGACGACGTCCACCCACCCACTTCCGGCAAGTAGCAACGGAGAGGGGAGTAAGGTAAGGGAGGGCCGGCGCCGCGGGCGTCGTCTGTCAGGGCGTTGCCCGTCGTCGATTTGTTGCCCGTCGGTTGTCGATTTGCAGAAGAGAAGAGAAGTCTGGCTTGCGGCGTAGAAGAGGAAAAAATGATGGGTCTTGATTTTTTTTTCCTTTAAGTTTAGTAAGTGTTTTAATTTTAACACTCTGCACCCCTCATCTTTCAAAAATCACAATTTACACTCCTATATAATTTTTTTTTTTTTTTTATCACTACTCGGTAAAAAAAAATTCAAAATCCAGGGTGTGCATTTGCCCACCCTAGACCTATACTGGATACGCCACTGGATGCAGTGGTGCTTTCAAAAATATCAAAAGGAAGGAAGGAGAAGGGGATCTGGGTTTTTTTTTAGAAAGAGAGAGAGAGAGAGAGAGAGAGAGAGAACCCTTCATTTTTGAATGTTATTGATGTTAAATCTGGTAGCTTGATTTGTGGTGGTGGCGGTGGTGGTGGAGGGGGTGACGGAGAGGAAGGCCGAAGATAGGAGGGTGGCCGGAGAGGGGATGACCGGAAATGGTGGTAGAGAGAGAGTGAGAGTCTGAGAGAGAGAGAGAAACGGCTTTGTGTGTTTTTTTTTTTTTTTTTTAAAAAAAATTGTTAATATGTAATGCCCTTAAGATATCACGTGTGTCGCACATGATGTCCATTTTGTTAGTTTCTTAACTGGGTAACGGGATTTACACCTGATTGCTCCGGTTCAGCAAACACAGGAACCCAATCGCAACTTTGACAAACCTGGTAACCAATTGTAAAATTTTGTAAAACTCAGGTAACCAAATTGCAATTGACCCTTTCATTATTTATAAAATGACGTTAGGCAATAGATTAATGTATCAAAAGTCAGTCACCAATTCACCTTATACTCCTCCAGTCCTGAAATAATACGTGTTTTACTTTTTATTTTCGTTTGTTCTAAAAAAATAAACTATCGTCTTACTAAAAATATGGTATGATGTTTGATAATCTTCACTACTCATTCTAATAAGCACAAACATAGCAATCTTATCAAAGGTGTCACTCTACACATATAAATAGATAGAGGCAAACAAGGAAACATCACTAAAATACTTACTCTGTCCCAGAAGGATAGTCTCATTTTGACTTTTTATGATCAACAAAAATAAACTTTGACCAAACATTGGTGTCAATTTAATGATCACAATGAAATCCTAAAAAATGTTATTGATAAATCAATTAATGATTTATCAATTACAAATTTTAGAATTTCACTAGAATGATTAGATTGTCACCAATGATTAGTCAAAGTTCATTTTTGTTGACCATAAAAAGTCAAAACGAGACTATCTTTCTGAGACATAGAGTATTAAAAGCATTAACTTTTCAATTATAAAATTTATTTCGGGACAAAGAGAGTACAATTTTATGTTCCCGGCAAAAATATAAAGTCAACCCTACAACTGGATAATTATTGATATTTGAATAGAAAAATATTAGTGGGATGTCATGAAAATTATTTCATTAATGTTGTTTGATAAAAAATCAGTCCTACAACTGGAATAACAGTTTTTTTTTACCCAAACTTAAAGGGTTAATGACAATTTAGGGCCTGAACTCCAGGGGGTGCGTCTAAAAGGGGCCTGGGTTTTTTTTCCGCTAGATCAGGGCTCAATATCTTAATTTTTCGGCAGTTAAGGGCTTTTTGACGGAAATCGTTAGAAAAGTCAGTTAAGTGCCATGTGCTGTGCACGTGATCGGCTAAATGGATGGATTTGTAATGATATTAGTTAGTAAGGGCTTTAGTGAAATTTTTGAAACTCAAAAGGTTTAAAAATGAAATAAATATTTTTTCTTAAAAAATAATCTTTTTTTTTAAATGATCAAGTATATAATAAAATAAGTAATTATCATATATAAAATAAATTTATCAAAATTATTAAACAAATTAATCAAATAGCTATATTAAATATAAAAGGATTTAAATTATTTTCTAAATAATAAATTTAAAATAAATAAAATTATAAATAAATTTAAATTTTATTCTATAAAAATAATAAATTACTTTTTACATTCACCAAAATAAATTTATTAAAAAAATCAAAATTATTAAACAATACTCCCTCCGTCCCGCTCGATTAGGATTTTTGGTCAAGTAATTTATACTTTGACCAACAATTTGAAGAAAAATAATTATCTTAATAAAAATCTAAAAATAGTTATTTAGTTTATTATTAATCGTGATACAATAACAAATTTTAAATTTTTATTAGCATTATTATTTTTTCTTCAAATTATTGGTCAAAGTAAAAATTGCTTGGCCAAGAATCCTAATTCGAGCGGGACAGAGGGATTATAATAACTTAATTAAAAAAAATTACTAATTACAAAAATGAAAGAAAAAAATTAATTAAAAATATAAGAACTTAATTATTTGAGGAACATATGTAATTCTTATTTCCAAATTTTTATTTATCAATAATTGAACTAATTTTTGAGACAAATGAGTATATGTAATATATTTTTAGAAAATGCCCTATCCAATAATTTTTATTTCCAATTGTTTTTAACAAAAATGAAAATTGGGAATTGGGGCTAGATGTGAGTATATCACATTGCAGAGGGACAATTCCAAGAAAAAAAAAAAAAAAAAAAACAATCATCTTCTCCCCAAAAAACCCATACACATCTCCAACCTCCATAGCCACCGGCTGCCACCATCAACCTCCATTGCATCCACCACCCTTCACTTTCACCCCTTCACCAGCACCATTACCTTCACCTTCATAACCACTAACAGTACAATATCAGCCCTACCACTTTGAATTTGGGGATTTTGATTCCTGCACCATTACCTTCAGATTTCTCAAACTCAGAAAATGGAAACAAAACCAAAGTGAAATTCTTGACTCTATAAAATATGCTTGTCTTGAGCCGCCCTACTCCCAAACCCAAACAACAATCATCTTCGTCTTCTCAATCTATCAACAACAAGACAAGCATTTCCAATTCTCGAATCCTTGGCAATATGCTTGTCTTGAGCCGCCCCACTCCTAAACCCATCTCTCAGCCGTTTCCTCCTCCGTCTCCGTTACCGACGCCTCCGGATCATCAGCAGCTAAAACACCCAGATCAAATCAGGTACGAAAAACCCGACTCCATTTCTCTCCGCCCGCTTGGCAACACCTGATCCGGGCCGACTCTCGTTCCACCCGCTTTGACGTCTCTGATTCCCGGTAAGGACAAGGAGGTGTTGAATTTGTCGCCGAAGACCAACTGCCTTGTGCCGCCCCATCTCCGGCCGGGATTTGTCGGGAAGGAGGAGAAACCTCAATTTCATTTCAATTTCATCCGCCGACTCTCGTTCCGACGGAAGCTTTTGTATAACGAAGAAATCATTTTAAGTTGATGTAACCCTTCAAATTTTAAAATTTACAGTTTGACCATTTTTGACAAATTTTCATTTCAATTTCATCCATTTAGCCGATCACGTGCCATGCACATGGCACTTAACTGACTTTTCTAACGATTTCCGTCAAAAAGCCCTTAACTGCCGAAAAATTAAGATATTGAGCCCTGATCTAGCCAAAAAAAAAACCAGGCCCCTTTTAGACGCACCCGCTGGAGTTTAGGCCCTAAATTGTCATTAACCCAAACTTAAATTGCAGTTATTTGAGGTGAGAGAGAATGGTACAGTTCAACTCAACTGCACAACAATCGAATTTAATAATAAATGATTACACTTTACTATAACATGATTCATATTTTATAATATGGTGAATTAAGTCGGTGAGAGTAAAAATGAATTAGTACATCATTTATCTTCTAGAATATGGGTTACATATGTTGGGTTGTGGAGACAAAACCTAGAAGGAAAGAGAAATTAAATTTGAGTCATATAAGGATTTAATGGGATTCCTTGTTTGACTATGTTGGAATTTAATTTTCCTTGGGATTCCTTGTTTAAGTGGAATTAGGTATTTAATTATTTCGGGTTTCCTACTTAGTTTAGGTTTTGGACGTGTTGCCTATATAAACCAAGTGATGGCCATAAACATTGTGTACACAAGAAAAATAGCCAGAGAGAATCTGTGAGTCACAAAGAGAGCCAAGTGAGTGCTAGACCTTGGGGGTGCCCTTAGGAGCATTCCATGGATGGGTTGAAGCATGTCTAGGGTGAGATGTGTGATGGGAGTGTTTACATGGAGATATTATCTCCTTGCTATATAGAGCGGTAGACTTTATTGTAAACAGACACAATTGTGATATTAGTGAAATATCCTGGCTTGGTAGTGCCTCCAAATGTAGTCATTGTTGTTGACGAACTGGGTTAACAAATATTGGGTTCTTTTCTTGTTAATTACTTTCATATTATTCGTATGCATGGTTGTTGTGTCTCACCATTATCAGAATTTTATGGGCATGAACTGCACAAATATACCACAATCCCAACAACTGGTATCAAAGCTTCCTGTTAGGAAGATCAGGGTTGTCCGAGTTGATTGAATATGGCTGCAGGAACGCGGATCAGAATTAGGGGCTGCAGAAATTCTTTTGATTTTATGATTACTAAGACCAAATAGGATCAATGTTTCATAAATTCAGATGGATTTGGGACTGCAAGTATTCAGATCAAGGTTGCAGGTATCATAATCATAGAAAGACATGGATCCAAGATCAGGGTTGCAGAATCTGGTTGTTGCTAGGGTTTGCATGGATCTAGACGGATCGTGTTATTAAGGATTTGTGGATGCAGTGATAATGGGCGGAGATTGATCAACAGAGAAATTCGTTGGTGCGAATTTGGGCAACGGATTTGGATAATGAAAGTTGCAAGAGAGAAAGATTCAAGTTTTCTAGACTTTGATAGATGATTGATTGCATAGGTGTGCAGATCATGTGTAAGCACAAGAAATAGGCATACGGGGTACGTGCAACAGATGTGCATAATTCGTGCAGAATTCGTGCAGCGCACGTGCAGATTTCGTGTAGATTCCGTGCAGCGCACGTGCAGATTTTGTGCAAGTGCAGATTTTGTACAAGTGCAGATTTTGTGCAGAAGACATGCAGAGAGCGTGCAGAAGGGTACATAATATGTGCAGCAAGAGTATGGGGTATGCAGAAGTTGCTAGATGTGCAGGAGAATTCAAAGGTGCATGGAAGAGATACTTGATTTTCCATTAAGCAGCTAGGAGGAAGGTTGTGTGGTCGCCTTCTGATGTGGTGGATTTTGTAGACATTATTTACCTTATTCTCTCATATATTTTGGTTCATTTTGATGTATTTTAGACCAGATTTGATGTAATTGAGACATTATTTTATCAATTGAGCTTTATTGTAATCCGGGGTAGAATAGTCGTTATTAGTTAATTATTTTCCCGGATGTAATATTTTTTGGTGAGCTTCAACGTCTGTCTCGATGGTCAAGTAGTCAAAGTCAAGTCAAATTTAACTGGCGGAAGAGCGCAGGGGCCAAACTGAAATTTCTGGAAGTGAGGGGCTGTTTGGACAATTCTGAAACTTGGAGGACTGAACTGGAAATATGAAAACTACAAGGGCTGAATTGCAAAATGAGGAGAACTTCCCCATGGATTTCCGGCAGACCTGGCGGTGGAAGTGTTTTTGTTTTTACTTATTTTTCTTTTTATTTTATTGGTATTATTTTATTATTTCTTAGATTTGGATTACTATTAGTTGTTTTAGAATTAGATTAAGTGATGATTATTTTCTCTGGACTTTGAATACCACGTTATTTCTTTTTTCTCTCTGAAGCTTTGTGTAACCATTAATGGAGAACTAAACTCCATTACTTTGGGTTGAGATCTTGAACCTTCTTTAATTCAATTGAGGTAATTTTTCTTATTCTTTTGTTGATCTATTTATAATTTTGTCTGTTCTGATTCTAGGTTAATATTTAGGGTTTGTGGATTTGGCCAATCCATTAGTTCTATTTCTTGATCTATGCTAGAATTCTCTGTTCTGTGCCAGAATTAGGGTTTTCACAGTAGCATCTCCACGAATTGTGTATGTGCCATAGCAATTCGGGGAGTAGGCAAAATTAAACGATTATCTAGTAACCTAGAAAGCGTTCTTGATCTTAGTCTCTTAAATTGAATCAATTAATTCTGCGATCTAGACTGTGCCAGTTAGATTAATTTAGTAATTAGGGTTTATAGTGAGTGTGCCACTGCTATCGACTAATATGTAAGAAGAGACAGAGATTGCAATATATCTCGTGATCAAGTGAATAGGATTAACAGAGAAATAAGAAGTACCAATGAAATTGAATTAGAGGACGGGGATAGTGATCAATCTGAAGTGCTTTTAAATCATTGTTTTTATCATCTTAGTTTATTTTCCCGTCTTAGGAATTAATTAAAATCTCAATTAAACCCCCAATCTGGTCAAGTGACTGTTCGCAAATAATCACCGTTCTTCGTGGATCGACCCTGACTTACCCTAATTACATTATTAGTGGCCGAGTTTAGGTCTAATTTAGTAGGTGTGCGACTAAGCCTACCACCTTCGGCTGTGAGATGTGGAGAATTGCCGTGGTAGCTAACTTGGTAGCTCGTGAGGCAGATGATGTTGTACACCACATACAACATGTTTCGCATGTGTTGCTGCCTAGAATGCGAGGATGGCGGGGGCCGAGATCGCCATGGTGGGAGAAATTTTGCCAGGAACGGTATGTTGGTAGAAAGTTGGTTGAGAAGGCTGGCCAGCAAGAGTGACAACTTAACCAACATGAGCGTTATCCAGAATCAGTTGCAGATAGGTTGCCTTGGTACACAGAAAGACCAAGACTGTGAAGGCACGCGATCGCATAGGGGTTCGTTGATAGAAACAAGGAACAGACGAGCGGAGATAATTGCATGGAGAATCACTTTGGGAAGTGAAGACTCAGGGTAAGAGAAGTTTCCGGCAGTTATGTTGAAGACCTACGCCTCGCTTCAACTCGTTTGTGTGGGCTTTTGGTGAGCCTAGTGATGAGACTTTTGGCAAAATTCGAATGTAGTGGTGACAATGTGTGAATAGTCATTCACGGGTGGGAGTTTTGACGGAGATGGTAGTCACGTGATTTGGTTTCGTATCCATGTGGGAGATTGTTGGGTTGTGGAGACAAAACCTAAAAGGAAAAGGAAATTAAATTTGAGTCATATAAGGATTTAATGGGATTCCTTGTTTGACTATGTTGGAATTTAATTTTCCTTGGGATTCCTTGTTTAAGTGGAATTATGAATTTAATTATTCCGGGTTTCCTACTTAGTTTAGGTTTTGGATGTGTTGCCTATATAAACCAAGTGATGGCCATAAACATTGTGTACACAAGAAAAATAGCCAGAGAGAATCTGTGAGTCACAAAGAGAGCCAAGTGAGTGCTAGCCCTTGGGGGTGCCCTTAGGAGTATTTCATGGATGAGTTGAAGCATGTCTAGGGTGAGATGTGTGATCAGGGGCGGATTTGTGTATATGCTAGGAGGTGCACTTGCACCTGGTCAACCAAAAAAATTTTTTTTTTTTTTTTTTTTACTAAGTGCACCGCCAAAATATTAAAAGTAAGCTATTATATTCTTGGTGAGTGTGTGAACTTAGAAGAAATAAAATCTACCCACTCCATTTAAGTTTAACCTATTGAGACATCAGACATAAATTGAGAGACAAATAACAGAGCAGAAGAAAAAAAGAAACCAGGAACGGCGTCGGTCGGCGTGGCGTGCGCTGTGTGCGGCAACCAGGGTCGGAGGCTCGGAGCGGCGGCGGTCCAACCGGCGACATCTTACACATCTTCTTCCCTTTTTGTAAGTTTTCATCTCTCAAATCTCATTATTTCTCTTCAAATTGGATTTAACAGAAATTTAGGGTTTGAACTACAATTTGGGGCTTTGACATTGTTCTTCTAATTTCATGGGTGATTTCAATTTATGTGTTTATTAAATGTTTGATTTTAAATGTATATGTGTTTGAATGGTTATTTCTTGGATTTTTTGTAGGATTGGTGCCTTTGTTGTGTTTTGTTGATTGTTGAATATGGATAAATTTGTCATCAAAATAAAAAGAATTGAGGTTGGTGATGCTAATCTTGGGGTTGGTAATTCTAGTAGTAGTCCTAGTGCACCAAGTGAATCTATCTCCGCGAAGGCTTCCGGTAGTAAACCATTCGTTGATATGAGTACTCTTCCTTCGGACCCTTTATTTAGAAAAAAAGATTTATGAATATCATCCAAATCAAGTAGATGATGTTAGAAGATATTATATACAAAAAGGTCCTTGTCAACCAAAATCTCATAGTTTTCCCTAAAAATTGATTGGAAGTAAAATGCGTCGCTTGAATCCGGAATGGTTCGATGATGATAAATATGTGTCTTGGTTAGAGTATAGCATTGCGGAAGACAAAGCATATTGTTTGTGTTGTTACTTGTTTAGAGATGAGTCGTCTGATCAAAGATTTGGTGCGTGTGCATTTACAAGTGTTGGTTTTTCTAGTTGGCATAAAAAGCAAAGTCTTGTTGATCATATTGGTGGAGTCAATAGTAGACATTTTATTTGTCAAAAGAAGTGTTATGATCTAATGAAACAAAATCAATCTATTCAAGTTGCTTTTCATAGACAAGATGACAAAGAGAAAAATGATAATCGGATTCGACTATGTGCTTCAATTGCTACTTGTAGAGTATTGTTGAACCAAGGGATTGCTTTTCGTGGGCATGATGAGTCTGAAAAATCTTTGAACAAAGGGAATTTCATTGAAATATTAAAGGCTCTATCTCTTCAAAATGAGTCTACTCAAAATGTGGTCTTGAAAAAAAAATTGTCAAATGAAGTCTCCTATGATTCAAAAAGATATTGTTCGTTGTTTTGCAGAAGAGATAGAACAAAAAATCATTAAGGAGATTAATGACGATTGTTTTGCATTGTTGGTTGATGAGTCGAGTGATGTGTCTAAAAAAGAAAAATGGCGGTTGTTTTGCGATTTGTGGACTCTAATGGCAATGTAAAAGAGAGGTTCATTCGTGTTGTTCATGTGTTGGAGACTTCTGCTTTGTTTTTGAAATCTGCTATTGATGGTGTGTTAGCTAAATTCAATTTGAGTTTGAAGAAAGTTCGGGGCCAGGGTTACGATGGGACTAGTAATATGAGAGGTGAATTTAATGGTTTGAAAACTTTGATTATGAGAGAAAATCCATCTGCATATTATGTTCACTGTTTCGCTCATCAATTACAATTAGCTCTTGTTGCTTTGGCTAAAAATTACGATGATATTGAGGATTTTTTTAGCATGATTTCCATCATAACAAATGTTGTTGGAGCATCTTGTAAACGTAAAGATATGTTGCGATTAAGACAAGCTGCGAAAGTGACTGAAGAAATAGATTGTGGTTTAATTGAGACCGGAACAGGATTAAATCAAGAGTTGGGTCTTGCGAAGGCTGCTGATACGCGTAGGGGGTCTCATTTTAAAACATTGTTGAACTTATCTGCCATTTATTCTTCAGTTGTTGATGTTCTTGAAGCTGTTTCTCGTGATGCTACTGAGTCATCAAAAAGAAATCAAGCAAGTGGTCTACTTGGATATTTGCAGTCATTTGATTTTGTCTTTAATTTGCAACTGATGTTGACTATACTTTCAATTACAAATGATTTGTCACAAGCTTTGCAAAGGAAAGACAATGATATTTTGAATGCTATGTCGTTTGTTAATTTGACTAAGGATAGATTGCAAATAACAAGAAGTGATGGGTGGGATTCTCTTCTGACGAAGGTAGTTGACTTTTGCAAGAAGAATAAAATTGATTGGGTGGATATGGAGGCTGAATATGTTAATCGTCACCGTTCTCGCTATAGGACAAATGTTACGAATGATTATCATTATCATGTGGAGTGCTTTAATGCCATTTTGGATAGACAGATTTCTGAGATTAATGATCGGTTCAATGAGATAAATACTGAGTTGCTTGTTTGTGTTGCTAGTTTGAATCCGAGTGATGGATTTATTGATTTTGATTCATCAAAGTTGATAAGGTTGGCTCAGTTTTATCCGGATGACTTTAGTAATAATGATTATAGAGTTCTTCCATTTGAACTAGAGACATATATTATGCAAATGCGATCAGATGAGAGATTTGGTCAATTGAAGGGACTTGCGGACTTGTGCTCACTTCTAGTAACAACTAGAAAATACTTGTCGTACCCATTGGTGTTTCGATTGTTGAAGTTAGCATTGATTTTGCCGGTAGCGACTGCAAGCGTGGAAAGATTGTTCTCTGGGATGAAACATATCAAGAGCGAGTTATGAAACAAAATTTGTGATCAATTTATGAATGATTGTCTTTTATGTTTCATTGAAAAAGATTTGCTTCTAGATGTTAAGGAAGAAGATGTTATTAATCGTTATTATGGTATGAAAACACGTGCGGGACAAATTTGATTTAGATAAATGTATTGTTTTCCTTTTGTAAGACAATTGAAGTTGAAGTTATGTAATGTATTGTAATTGCGCTACGTTTTTTTTTTTTTTTTTTCTTAAGTTGTGTAGTGGTAGTGTAATTGTGCACCTGGTGATCAACATTCTCAGATCCGCCACTGTGTGTGATGGGAGTGTTTACATGGAGAGATTATCTCCTTTAAAACACAAGATGAGGTGACGATATTTTATTGGTTGCATCGATAATAGACGCGCCACACTCTAATTAACAACACCAATAAAATCATTACACCTAAGATTTTGTGAGTTTTTTTGTGTTCCTAGTATTATTCAAAATTTAAATTGCAATTTGACTGCTCGTCCGAAATTCAATCCGTGCAAGAACACCAAGTTATTTCAATAAAGTGGCTTTCACTTTCAATAGCATTCGTCGGATCCAAGCCCAAACTTTATTTGCTGCTAATAATTTGGATATGGAGTATCATTTATGTGTCAAATATCTTCTTCATTATGGACCTATTTATATCTCAAGACCCATTATCAGTTAAGAGTTCAAGCCTAAATCTATAAACTAGCAGAAGGGCCTCCAATGGGCCTAATTTTAATCAGCTCTAGCCCATTTATTTTTGAAAATCATTTAGGTGGCGTTTGTTTTTTTTAAGTGTTAAGTCCTGAAATCTGAATTCTCATCTGAATCAATAAGAGGCAGCGTCTGAAGACTGAATTCTGAATTATTCAAGCTGTTTGTTTTTTCATCTGAATTCACATCTGAATTGTTTTTTTTTTTTAAGTGTTAACCTTTTGAAATATTATGTATAAGCATGAGAATTAATGGATAATAATGGATTTTTATTTGCTAAAAGAAAAGTGAAAAAGCATTTTAATTATTGTTACTTCTGACACCATTCAGACTCTAATCAGACTTCATTTTAGGTCTGATTCATTCAGACTCCATTCAGATCAAAAGTCTCTATTCAGATCTGAAAGCTGAAAAAAAAACAAACAATCTGAATTGGAGAAGGTCTGATTCGCTAGACATTCAGACTTCATTCAGATCTGAATGAAAAAAACAAACGAGGCCTTAGTCTTCCTCCATTAAGAAAAGGGTGTTGTTATACACACCCGTAAAAGTTATGAATCCACCCGTAACGATAAGTACACCTCAAACAAATATATTAAACCTAAAACAAATCTGCCATTTTACCCCTTTTACCCTTTTAAACCCAGAACACACCCCTTCATTATTTCCGACCACCTTCATAAATTTCCGGCCATCTTCAAAAATTCCGGCCAACACCTTCAAAAATTCCGGCCAAGTTCATCTTCTTCCCCAAATTTCTCCATCTCCCAAACTTCTGGACACCTATCATCTTCTTCCCCACAAAACCCCATTTCCCAATCGAAGAAGGAGAGAGACGAACACCAAAGATCTGCGTGGGTGGTGTCAGATCGGATAAATATATCGGTTTGTAAGATGAACGGAAAGTAGCATGGCGGCGTTGATGAAGGAGAGCGTGGTTGAGCTTTCTTGAACTGAGGATTTAGATCTGGTCTTATTCAGCTTTCATATTTTGAAACTGCACTGAAGTTGGGGACATGGGGAGGGAGAAAACAGGAGCTGCCATGGTAGACAAAGATGGTGGAAAATATTTTTTTCATTTTTGTGAGAAGGCTCCATGAAAGGAAGGGGAAGAAGATGATAACCTTTCTTCATGTGTGTGAGATCTGGGTTCAGTTGGGTGTACGAAATTGATAAAGGTTATTAATGACTTTTGGATTGATGGCATTTTTGTAGGAAACATCATTACGGGTGTATTCATAACTTTTACGGGTGTGTATAACAACACCCTTAAGAAAATTATTGACAATTTTTGTTCTTAAATGAATGAAAATGGAAATATATTTTTAGCCAAATCGATAGTGGACTCAGCACACTTTAATTAAAAACACCACACAATTATGACACCTCATTTTGTCGACTATATTTTGTAGAAATCTTTTGTAACTTTATTATCTTCCAAGATTAAATGGCACCTTACTCTACTCAATAGGATATACCCCTCATTACCAAAATAAATCCGTGTTTTGGTTTATGTGTTCTTTGTCTCAGTATATTACATTAAAATAATTTTCTTTTATGAAAATGCATTATTTATTTGAAATCGGTTAGAAAATACACCATTTCTGTCTCATAATTATCTTCTCTAATTTTTCATTGTCCTAAAAACGTTTTCTTATTTTACAATATAAGCTTATCAAAATGGCTTGTGAAGCAAGACTTTATAGTTTTAATATCATTTTGAGACGGAATGAAGAAGTATATAAAAAAAGAAAAAACAAACAAAGAGTCGATGGCATGAACAAAAAACTTGGTAGATAGAGCAGTGTGGTAGACTAAAGACCAACGCTTTTTGAATGTTTCAAATGTGGCTATGACATAACTGGAACGTCATAATGGAGTCCAGCAACTCAAAAATAAAATATAAATGAAAAAGAAGATGAATTCACAAAAATAATAGTAGGTCTAAAATTATTCCAAAGAACAACCCCCGGCCCCTTGATTATTCCATTCATAATGGAATCATAAAAAACAGAGAAACACAACTTCACCCGTGCTCTTTTGGGTCCGGGATGTGGCCCACTTTCGGCTGACTCATTAGTACTCCAATGTTTAAAAAAAAAATTAAATTTATTTAACAAATTTAAAATAAACAATTGGACGTTTATTTAAACACTTTAATTTATTTTTCTTGAAAATTCATCTAGGGTTAGCCGTGTGTTGTGGGTGTGTGACGCCGTTAAGGGTTTTGCCGAGGGTAGTGGTCCTAAGGTGGTGATGGAGGGGATACGGTTGGAAGGCTTGAGAAGAGAGAGTTTCGGGGGTTGCCGAGGGTGGTGGTGTGATGGCGGAAGCGAGAGGTGGAGATAGGGTGGGGCGGCTAGGGTTTTGCAACAAAAGATGAGGCGGCATATAGGGTTTTGCCGCGGACTTTTGTTGGAGAAGTGTCATTATGGATCGTATGAGTTAGACGAAGTCAATCACACATAGTAGAGGGAAGAAGAGTTGTGAATAACTCAATTTTATTATGACACATGAGGTACATATATATATATATATATATATATATATATATATATATATATAGGATTACAAACAGTGTTTTAAATTAATTTAGCTTGGTTTAAGGTTTGAATTTCCTAATTAATATACACAAATTTTAAATTCGATAAGTAGATAAATACAATATATACTTGATATAAATATAATATTCTTAATACTTAATACACTATTATTAAAGTTAATTAGGCACATTCATTAAAGTATTTGTACCATGTCATGTCCAAAAAGTGCACTAATCACATCCCTTTACTAATACCACCAATCATAATTCCAAAATATTCCACACAAAAAAGACATCAAAGACGAACACATCCCTCTCTTCCATAGTCTAATGTACAACACTCTTGTTTTGATTCCTCCAAACATACAACAAACAAAACCTTGTCCAAATTCGGTATGATCATCTTCACTAAACTCCTACTTTCAACTTTCAATTTCATCCTTTTCTTCCAAATCATCATCAACATAAACACTTCCAATGGCAAGCTCCCCAAAATCACCGCCAAAAACATCACTGGAACCATCACAAATCTAGTTTTTGCAGATCAAAGACTCTCCATCGTGTACCCGTTAATCCAAAACTTCAAGAAAACGATCACATCGGATCCACTCAACATAACAGGAACTTGGGTCGGCTCTGATATATGCAAGTACAGAGGCTTCTATTGTGACAACCCTCCTTACAACAAATCCGCCATCACCGTTGCCTCCATTGACTTTAACGGATTTCAACTAACCGCCCCGTCTCTGGCGGGCTTCCTAGATCAACTACCCGATATTGCGCTTTTCCACGCGAATTCAAACTTTTTCTCGGGCTCAATCTCACCAAACATCTCAAAACTACCTTACCTATATGAACTCGACATAAGCAACAACTTATTTTCCGGTGCATTTCCAAATGCCATACTAGGAATGAACACCTTATCATTCCTAGACATCCGGTTCAACCTCTTCACCGGCTCAATCCCCCCACAACTATTCACAAAAGACCTAGACATACTCTTCATCAACAACAACAATTTCATGCAAAAGCTAGCAGACATACTAGGAAACACCCATGTTTCTTTCCTAACTTTAGCCAACAACAAATTCTTCGGCCCAATCCCACCCACAATTGGAAAAGCGTTATCCGGTTTAACAGAGATTATACTCCTAAACAACATGTTAACCGGTTGTCTACCTTATGAGCTCGGGTTCTTAAAAGAAGCGGTCGTTTTTGATGCAGGAAACAACTTGTTAACCGGTCCAATCCCATTTTCTTTGGGGTGTTTAGAAAAAGTTGAAGTGCTTAATTTCGCGGGGAATTTGTTGTACGGATTGGTTCCAGAAGTGGTGTGCGCGATGAGCAGTCTGACAAATTTATCCTTGTCTGACAATTATTTCATTAACGTCGGTCCGATTTGTATGGGATTGATACAAAATGGGGTGCTTGATATAAGCAACAATTGTATTCCTGGTTTTGCTAATCAGAGGCCATTGAGAGATTGTGTGGAGTTCTTTGCTAAACCAAGGTATTGTTCATATATGAGGATGTACCAATACTCACCATGTTGGTTGCCACAGTTTAGCTCTACTCCTCCTTTGGGTCTTACTGAATTGGCTCCTTCTCCTAATTCATAGTCCTTTTGTTTTGTTTTGTTCATGATTTGTGTAATAATTTGGAGGGCCAATTATTTGTTCAGTTTCTTGTGAGTAATGTGGCTATGTTTCTTGAATAAATGTTATCTAAATCCCAAAATCAATTATTGATTCAATGATTGAAGAAGTAACATATTTATCAGAGATTTTTTTTTCCCCTCGAATTAGTTGTTGGGACCGCGACCACGCCCACCACTCCACATTAGTATGATATTGTCCGCTTCCGCTTTGGGCCCAGCTCGCACGGATTTGTTTTTGGGTCATCTCCCAAAAGGCCTCATACTAATGAAGTGGGTGGACTCTTTCTTATACTAGACAATTCTTCTAAGTAGTGTATATCCATACTTACATAGACGCTCAATAAATAAGCATTGTCATGAATCACCTTGATCGCTTAAATTGAACAATTATTGATTCAATGATTGAAGAAGTAACATATTTATCAGAGATTTTTTTTTTTTTTTTTCCGTCGAATTAATAAGAAAAAGAAAGAAAGTAGTCGGATGGGATGCAGTGGCCAATAAAACGCCATTATATTGCATTCACACCGAACTTTGGTTTGGCGTGGGGGAATAAAGCACAGAAAAGATGACAAGAAGTAGGTAATATTTGAGACAATGTCCTTGACTTGTTGCCAAGCAAGTCAGTCATAAGGGCAAGGCCTAGAATAGTAACCATTAAAAAACTGTCTACCAAGTTTATTAGAAAAGCCAAGTCACTGATTTTCACTGTTGCTATTTTCTAAAATAAAATTTTAAATTGTTAATGGGGAGCAGCAGACTGGGATGGGAATACCAAAGTGGGATTTCAACTTTCTTTATTTTATGACTAATAAGAAGGTGACACTTAATTAGGCCACTATTTATGAACCACAAGAAGCTCCACAACCAGTTAGTTTTCTTGTTTAGTGGTCTGTGCAGCAAGGCAAAACTATTTATCAGTTGAAACAAACTTTAATCAATAAATAAAAATAAATATTATCAACAAATTTATTACTCCCCTCTGTCCCTAAATGAGTGTCAATTTTCAAGAAATCTTTGTCCCAAAATGAGTGTCTTTTTTTTGCATAACTTTCTCCCTAAATGTTTTTTTTGGAAATTTTTTTCACCGGTTTCTTTATACGTGCAAAACTAAATGTTTGGAAATGAGATTACAAGATTATATATGAATATTTGCTACCAAATTGTACATCAAAATTGAGATTTTCAGTGTCCCTTAAAATGAAATTTGAACACTCATTTAAGGACAGAGGTAGTATTAGACGTAGGGATTAAACCAACCATTACAACTAATAGAGACGATAATACTCCTACCAATTTAGCTTTCACTTAAGTCGCTATCATTTTGACTTTAGTCATGATCTCTTAAATTTTACGAAATAAATATATAAAGGAGAAAGAAAAGGCATAATGTGGAACAAACTTCTTGAATTCTCGCTAACCTTTTTTAAAGTGTGGATCACCCTTTTAATATAGGGGCGGTCTCCTGTTCGACCGACGCACAGCGTGCGACGGCTCGCACGGAGCCGAGCCGATTTTATGTTTATTTTTTTTTTATTTTTTGCCTCCAATTTTTTTTTTTCTGTCATATTTTGCTCGCCAGCAAAAGTAACATTTTTTATAAAGAAATGTAACACTTTTTTTTTTTCCATATGTAACATTACTATTTTTTTCCAAAAATGTACCACGAATTTACTGAAATAGATTAAAGATAACATGAGATTGACTACTAAACTAATGTAACATTGTATAATAATGAATGTAACATTTTTTTTCTCAATTGTAACACTTTTCAAGGGTTGTGCATTCAATAGAAATGCAAATCCCGATTATATACATGATTTTTTACTCTTTTTTAAAGAAAATAAATAACATTTATTCTATAAAACTGTTACATTCATCTATATAACAAATTACAATCAGGTATGCATTATGTTAAACTTCAACTATTACTTTTTCTAACCACATTTTTTTTTTTTGCAAAACTGTTGTTGCATCTTACAATAAAGTGTTACTTTTTAAGACTAAAATGTTACTTTCTTCATAAAAACGTGTTACATTTTTTACGACGAGCATCTCGCTTTTTTTGTGTGTTAAAAAAATATGTTTTTCTTTAAAAAAAAATGAAACCATATCATGACCTATATAGTTTTATTCGTCTCGTTGAGACGAACACGGTATTTTTATTTATTTTTTTTACTTCAAAATCTCAAGTTATAGCATTTTAAAGTTGTTGGGAGTTTTTTTTAAGGGACACGTGTCGCGTGCTGGGAGGGCAAGAAGGACAGCTGGGTGGGTCTCTGGGCATGATCCATGGGTGATTCAGGAGTGGATCCGTCTCACAAGGTGAGACGGTCTCACCCAAGTTTTTGCCTTAATATAGAGTATTACCTCCGTCTCAGAGTAAGAGTCTTATCTCTCAAATGCAGGGAGATTAAAAAATGATGGAAGTGATTAAAGTGTTGTAAGTATAAAAATAAAATAAGAGAGAATGAGTCGGAGAGAATAGTAAGTTGATTAGTGTTGTGAGTATAAAAGTAAACAATGAGTGACAATGAGTGGGATGAATAGTAAAAATTCCTTGCCATTTTAGGAATGAGACTCTTACTATAAGACGTACCAAAATAGAAAGTAGGACTCTCATTCTGAGACGGAGGGAGTATTATATAACAAGGTTAAACCATGGGCTACCAACTTAAAAACAGTGTGTTCTATTTAAAAATCGATTTTCGCGATTACTAATTTTTGATGAGAAAATTTTGGGGGAAACTAGTTTCTCCATAAGTTATAAAAAGTCATGTTTTTATAGGGTTAAAGTTTAGGGTTTAGAGTTTAAGGTTTAGGGTTTAGGCCCTTTAGGGTTTAAGGCTTAGGGTGTAAAGGTTAAAAAATGGACTTTTTATAACTTATGGAAGAACTAGTTTCTCCCCAAACCAACTCAATTTTTATTATTTAAACTTTCACAATATTCACAATATGGGGTCAGAAAGAGTTCCAATATTGAATACCCCCTCCTTCCATAGTTCCATCCAAACAAAATAAAATAAAATTGAGTTTTCCTTTTTTTGTTTTGTTCCAATTTTTTTGTGATTTTATTTTGCATTTTAAAGTTGCATACGAAATTTATTTGTATTTCTGAAAGCATAACAAAGTTGGGAAAAATACAAAAAAAAAAAAAAAAGACAAATTCTTAGGAACGGCGGGTGTACGCCGTGCGACGGGCGTGACCCGCGGGTCAACCCGCCCGGCCCACCCGCCCCATCCGCCCAGGTCCATTAAAAAAAAAAAAAACCAAAAAACTTTAAAATGTCATATCTTGTGATTTATAAGTCGATTTTTTTTAAAAAAAAATACCGTTGTGTTCGTTTCGACGAGACGAATAAAACTACATAGTTCATGATATGGTTTGATTTATTTTTTTTTTTTTAAAAAAATACATTTTTTACACACAAAACAAATTGATCTGCTGTTAGCTGAAAATGTAACACTCTCTTCTGATAAAAGTAACACTTTCGTCTTAAAAAAGTAACACTTTCTACTGTTAAAGGTAACATCAGTTTTTACAAAAAAAAAAAAAAAATAGGTTTGCATTTCAATTGTTACTTTCTCAATAAAAAATTGTTACATTTCATATATAATGTTACATTTAGGAATATAAACTCTTACAATTAAGAAAAAAAAATGTTACATTCATTTTTTATAAAATGTAACATTAAGTTTTTAGTTGTCAATCATATGTTAATTTTGGGAGGAGAAAAAAAGTGTTACATTTGAAAAAATAAGTGTTATATTCCTTTATAAAAAGTGTTACTTTAATTTAGTTGTGAATCTTTATGTTATCTTTAATCTATTGCATCAAAATTGTGGTACATTTGTTTTGAAAAAAAGTGTTACATTTGAAGAAAAAAAGTGTTACATTTCGGTATAAAAAGTGTTAATTTTTGTTGGAGGAAAAAAGTTAAGGTGGCAAAAAAAAAAAAAAAAAAAATCTCGGCCAAAAAAAAATTAAAAATAAAAATGGCGCGGCTCGGCTCGGCGCCGCCGCACGGCGTGCGGCCGTTGTACGCGAGACAGCCTAAAAAAAAACCCTTTAAAGAATTTTCATATCTAAAAAACCCACAAAATATTTCTTCAATCTACAAAGTCCTAAAATTAAATTATTGACACCAAAAAGCCCAAACATTAACGAAGTGACTAACGCGTTTAGGATTGAGCATTCATATTAATAAAAAATTAATTTCCTTTCAATTAATGACGTATAACATATACAAAAGCTTTTTGCAATGCAAAATAATTTAATTATAATATTATAAAATATAATAAAAATAATAATAGTTATAACAACAACAAATATATAATAATATTATTATTATAGTTAATTTTTAATTTGTAATAATACAATTAATAATAGAAGTAATAAGAATGAAAAACAATAATGCATGTGATAATATTGAAAAAAATATCATCATAATTTTATTATTTTAGTATCTTACATAATAATAATAATAAAAAAAAAAACTTAAAGAAGCACCTTCCACTTGCTTCTCTAATATATCAAAAATTCAAATTTCTTTATTAAATATTAGGTAATTAAATAATATTGATAATAATGATTAATTTTTGTTTTTGCTATAACTATTATTATTATAATTATTATTGTTATTATTATTATTATTATTTAATAATAATAATAATAATAATATAATTCTTTCGCGTTGTAATTTTTTTTAATATTTCTTACATGTCATTAAATGAAACGAAAGTTAAATTTTTAATAATATGAATTTTTACACTTAACGACGTTAATTTAATAGTTAACGTTTGAACTTTTTGGTATTGATAATATAAATTTAGGACTTTTTAGGTTGAAGGAAAAAATTATGAATGTAATTTTTTTGGCGGTTGATGACAATTTAGACCCTGAAGTACCATACCACACTTCCAATCGAGCCTTGCATGTCTTTTATCGCCAGATCGGACCCTGTGGTGATTCATATTCGCCAGTTAGGGCCTTTTTGACAGAATTCGTTAAAAAGTCAGTTAAAAGGCATGTGTCGTGCACGTGACTCATGGAATTGGGCTGTTTGAAGTTGATATTTCATTTAAGGGGCATAATGAAAATTCGAAACTTAACATGGCTGAAATCAAAACAATTATCAAAATATTAAATAAAATAATATAATATAATTTTATTATCATTACTTTCATCAATTTTTTTAATTTACAAAATTTTGAATTTTTTGTTTTAAAAAAACTATTTATTGATTTTGTTAAACCAATAAATTTTCTTTTCGAGCATTCACTATTTATATATTTTATCTTATATAAATAATCATTTTCTTTCAAGACAAAATGAAAAATTAACTATTTTATTTTCTTTTTTATTACTTCTTAATTACTCTCTCCTTCTCAAAATAATTTTTATTTGGCTATTAATTTTTTATTTTTATTTTTTTCGGCTCGTTTGATAGACCGGTACGTATAAGCATTACTCCCTCCGTCCCATCCGAATTAGGATTTTTTTCTTCCGACACGGGGATTAAGATTACGGAATAATAGTATAATATTGTGAAAAGTGATAATGAAATTGAATTAAGAGATTTAACATTTATGATTAAGCATTAATCATTTACCTAAAAACTTGAGTAATGTCAAATTTGTTAATAAATTCAAAATACAAATTTTACATTTCAACCAAATTATCATCACCATTCTCTCCACCATTACTACCACCAGCCACCACACCGCTGCACCGCCACCACTGTACCGCCACCACCTAGAGCCATGCCAAACACCGACCAAACACCGGCACATGAACACACACAGATTATACACACAAGCAAACTAGAAATCAAAAATCAAAACTTCAAAAATCAAAATTAAAAAAATCAAGATTTTGGGGGAGAAAATAGAATCAGGGAATAATGGTTTAAGGAGGGAAGTACCCTTTCATCGGCTTACAAGAAAATCACTCCATTACTGTTCATCTTCTTCATCACCTCCAAAATCCAGCTATCTCTATCATCTTTCTTAAGCCCCTATTTCTTTCCTACTAATTTCTCCCGTCTCCCTGTTCTAAAACCCAACTAGCTATGATTGAAAGGGATTGCTCCCAAATCCAATTGAAAATTATCTTTACTTCTCTCTCCAATACACCCAGCCAAGGTCTTTTCCCTTTCTCTCTCTAAAACGAATCCCACCACCTTTCTGAACCGCCGACCAGAATGCCACCAACACCGAAAAATCCAGTTCCCCCTCCGGCGCACACACGGCAGTCCCCGTCGTCTTCGTCCGGCGTACACACTGCATCAATTATGGGAACGTTGGTGTGTTGCGGAGAATGGGTAAGGGTAACGATTTGAGATTGGGATTAGAGAGAGAGTAAAGGAGAAAGAGAGAGAGAGAGAGAGAGAGTGACGAGAGGTTGAAGAAGGTGGGATTTATATTTTTTTCCATCCCTTGGGATTCTCAATTGATGCCGGATGAGGAAGGGGGATGGCGGCCGGAGTTGGGGGAGACGAGGGAGAATCGCCGGAGGCGAAAGAGTGAGAGAGAGAGAGCAAGAAAGGGGTTTAGGGATTTGATTTGGGATTTTTCCCTTTTCAATCTCAGTTTTTTTTTCCATCCCTTGTTTTTTGAAGATGTCATTTATAACCCCTTCAAACATAATCGCAATTCAAACAACCCAATTCCGTTAGTCACGTGCACGGCACATGCCTTTTAACTGACTTTTTAACGAATTCCGTCAAAAAGGTCCTAACTGGCGAAAATGAATCACCCCAGGGTCCGATCTGGCGAAAAAAGACATGCAAGGCTCGATTGGAAGGGTGGTATGGTACTTCAGGGCCTAAATTGTCATTAACCCTTTTTTTTTTATATAAATTTTTAAAAAAGGGTTTTTGGTATTTTTAAATTTTCTTGTTTGGGCCGGAGGAGTATTTAATAAGCAGGCTGAAGTGAGCAAGGAATTGGGTTGGAACAGCCACATGCCCACTGGGATTTAAGAATGTTAATCTACTTAGTCTGGCCTAGTTCAATCTCGGGTTATAATTGAGCACAAGTCGTGGGCTTAGTTAGTCTTGTAGAATGTAGACGTTTAAGAGTAAAACTAAAGTTATTCACGAGATTTACAAAATTTTAATTACAAATGCAATTGTCAATAAATAAATGATTGGATGATGTATTTGTAGACTCTATTATTCACTAATTTAACATCTAATAATTAATTTTTAATTGTATTTCAAATCAAAATTTTGTAAACTTCTTTTGTAATAAAAGTGTTGGAATTTTGGTTTTGAAAAAGTGGTATTTGACCAACTTTTGACCAATAATTTCATTAGATTCCATTTTGTGTAAATGAAAATTAATTGCATATTTGTAGTCTACATTTGGAGTAGATTAGTTTGATATATTTACTTTCTCAAAACCAATTCCGAGCGAATAAGAAATTAATGTTCAAAGTCTGCAAAATGTAGTGGGTATATGAGAGTTGTGGGATAAAGTGGTTATCCCACATTTTTTTAAGAATTTAAGTAATGAGAGTATTTAAGTGGACATCTACGGAGCAGTCATCAAATTGTTCCCTCCTTAAGCCAACCTAGTTGACCATTGGGTCATCCATGCAACTAGTGGCGCGGTTTAATGCGCACGCCTTAAACTTTTGACGAAGTCATCACCAGCTATGCTGAATTATGAAATTCAGTCATAAAATTCAGAGTAATTCTCTGTTAGAAGACATAATTATTTTGTTGCATAGTCTTTTTAAAGTCTGAAAGTGTTAAACACATTTATTTTTGCCGAAGTCATCAATTTGAAGTGTTTCTATTGATGATTAAAAGGTCGTTTCATCTAGAGTGAAGATTGTCACATAACCGTTAACACCAGTGCGGGACAATATCTTTTTGCGGAACTTGTGTACAACACAAACACAAGACTCTACTTCATATATTTGTAGGGTTTGATTTAGTTTCTGCAAATAGAAGTTGACGTTTTAGTTCTTGTGAACAAGAAAGGCGGCCATTGTTCTAAATTTGTACGATACCGCTTTGTCTTTTTCAACGACGACTTGCAATTTTCCACAGGCTTAAACTTAAATGCCAAGTCTGAGCAAATTAAATGAGCTGAATGATGCGTCTCCATCAATGAATCTTACAAAATTTTCACACTCAAAATGTCAGGTCGATATATTTAAAGCAAAGATCGTGTCTTTCTTTTCAATTACTCCCTCCGTCTCAAAATATATATCGTTTTGGGAGTAAAATTTTGTCTCAAAATACTTGTCGTTTCCCTACAAGTGGTGATCTATTACTAACAGTTTTGAGGTAAGAGTGTCTATGCAGTGTCGATTGCGTGTCAGTTTTATCACGTGATTATTCTTTTCATATCCGTCCCACCGTGCTCCGTTTTATTGATACGCATATTGATTGTTCCGTCCAATTTGATAATTGTTTTGATATTGAAATTGACTCGAAAAGTATTATTTTAGGGTAAATTGCAATTTGGTTCCTGACATTTACAAACTTTTGCAATTTAGTTCCCAACAGTTTTTTTTCGCCAATTGGTTCCCAACATTTACATTTTTTTGCAATGTGGCTATTAAAGTAACTGGGCGTTAGTTTTCTAACAGATTTTATGTCATGTGACTAGCACATGACGTTTTAAGATATTCTTAAAGCTACACATATCCGATTAATATGATTCTTCTTTTAAATTGAAGCTAATATTTAAATCTACAATATATATTTTTTTGGAAATTTATTGGGTAGTTGGATTATTTTTACATTTAATCTTAATTTTAAATATTAAAAAAATAGAAAACACGTATAATATAATCTAAAAAAGATAGTAGCCCAAATATGTTCCATATGAAGTAAATTCTATATGTAGATTATCAGTTCGTAAAAATCTTTGATAGAAAAAAAAGGAAGAAGAAGAGGACGATGAATCGAGGGAAGAGTGTATGTGGAATGGGTGTTGCGGGAAAGTGGCAGAGGGGTGGAGAAAAATAAACTTTAGGAAACATACATATAGAAATTGCTTCATATGAAACATACTTGGGCTAATACCTTTTTTAGATTATATTTCACGTGTGTTTTATTTTTTTAATATTTAAAATTAAGATTAAATGTAAAAATATTTTAGGTACCCAACAAATTTCCAAAAAAAAAATATTATATTGTAGATTTAAATATTAGCTTCAATATAAAAAAAAATCATATTAATCGGATATGTGTAGCTTTACGAATATTTAAAACGTCATTTAAAACGTCATGTGCTAGTCACAAGACATAAATCGTTAGAAAACTAATGCCCAGTTACTTTTATAGCCACATTGCAAAAAAATGTAAATGTTGGGAACCAATCGACGAAAAAAAACTGTTGGGAACCAAATTGCAAAAGTTTGTAAATGTCAGGAACCAAATTGCAATTTGCCCTTATTTTTATTGAAAACATGCTATTTGTATTTTGGTTCTCAAAGGAATGAGATTTGTTATATGGAATGGTTCTGGTGTAGTGTTGAAGCCCTCATAAATCTCACATCAACTTGGAGAGTAAAATTGATAAACTATATAGATTTGCTAACCTCACCCCTTAACAAGGCCTTTTAAGAGGATGGGGACCCAATTCTAATATGGTATCAAAGCCGGCCCAAATTGATGATGGGCTTGAGTTAACCCGTGTTGGGTGCCCGTATTGGGTTTGAATTGGCCCGTAGTGGGTTTGAATTGATAATTATGCCGGCATAATGATGATCCACGTGAAGAGCCCATAGAATCGGCCTACACGTGAGGGTGAGGACTTAATTCTAATATGTAGCTAATTATGTGACGGTCGAAGTGGACTTTGTTATTGTGATTGCGTTGGTTCGGCTCCGAGTGTGGGCGCCAACGATTGAGATTGAGTTTGTTTTGATTGTTAGACCACTAGACCCAAACATAATTAGTGCATCAGACTGTGAAGTATGATCGATTGGTATTCGATTTATGAAAATTGAGTCTTATTGGTATGTCCATATTGATAATTTCATGGACTGTGTTATTTGATAATTGTGTTTCTTTGGCTTCTGTGATACTGTGTATCCCCTTTCTTAGTGGCCCCCCAGTTCACCCCCCTCCAGTTTCAGTTTTGCAGTTGGACCGTTGATGTATTTGCAGTTGACCGTCGATTGGAGTTTGGTAGCAAAGGGTTTGGATCGAATCAAGTTATTGACAATTCAGGGTGATTAATGATATTTTGTACATTGTTTTAGATATGTAAGTTGTAATATTGGATATTTATGGAAATTAAGTTTATATGAAAATTTGGGTCGTTACAGTTGGTATCAGAGTCATGGTTCGGATGGGCCCGACCGGGTGGACCGTGTGTGTGCTTTATAGGGTGGGGTTCTCTTGTGTGACATTTGCGAATGGAGTCTTGCAATGAGGGCGGTGGTGTTCCGCGGGCGGTTGGTACAAGTTTTCGCTGGATATGGGCCAGAGGAAACACTGCGGGCCATAGCGGTGTGGTCCTTGGTTTGAGGGGAGGATTGTTGGGGTGCAACCCAAAGTCCCACATCGGCGAGCAAACAATTGCAAGGTATATAATAGCACACACCCACTTCATTAGTATGAGGCCTTTTGGGGATACCCCAAAACAAATCAGTGTCCGCTAGGCCCAAAGCGGACAATATCATACTAATGTGGAGAGCGGTCCCTACATATCTTACCTAACCATTTAATTGCGTAGGTAGTTGAATTACTTTAGGGGTATTGGAGACTTCTTCACATACATTAATGACATTTCTTAGTATGTGTGAAACACTCCAAAACGACATCTATTTTGAGATAGAGAGAGTACTTATTGCCTATTATTTTTATTTTATTTAAAAAAAATCCATTTAACCCCCCACAAAAGAAGGGATTAAAGAAAATAAATGTGTGAACTTGATCACATTAGTTAAATGAGTTCCTCTTAGGCTCTTAAACACGATCCAAAAAAAAAAAATTAAAGAATTCCTACTCAAAATAATTAAGGAATTTGTGTTGTGGAAAAGCCCTTCCCAACCCAACACCCAAGCAAATCGCAAGAAAACTCAGCACCACAAACAAGCACAAGAAATAAGAAACCCAAAGCAAAATACAAAACGAACACAAGAAATTGTTTACCCAGTTCGTCAATATGTTTGACTACGTCTGGGGGCACTACCAAACCAGGATCTTGCACTATAATATGTAAATATGGAGTTACAATGAGTATGGGGGCGGAACATTGCTTATATATGCTTCCTAGAATAAAACCTAACCCTAGACGGACAAAGAAACCCGCAATCTGGCCCAAAAAACCGACTCAGAACAGATCTGTCCCGACACCTGGGCGGTCGCCCACTATTTGCTTCCGGCGGGTGATCAGTTTGATGAAGTGGGCGGTCGCCCACCATGACCCTGGGCGGCCGCCCAGAAAGTCAGTCCGCTCCGACAAATTTCCTTCTTTGCTCCGATTCGCTAGTTCCCGGTTGGTCATCTATTCCAACAATCTCCCACCTAGAGATCAACCGCATATAAGCCCCGTATCCGTTCTTCAACTTGTAGACACCCCGCCTTGGACCTCTCACTTTGATTGCATACAAAGTATTTTTATTTAACTCATTTTCGTTAATTTCTGTTAGTTCGGTTAAGTTCCTAACTGATTCCGATAGTTTTGGACTAAACTGCATAACAGAGTTAACTTTTAGGGTCATTCTGTCATTCTGTCCTTTTCTGCTGCGGGCGCTTTCGGAACTGTTAACGGGATGCGCGCGCGTCTCGCCCCAAAAGCGGGACTCGCGCACTTCCCATTTTGGCAGTAACGGATTGCACCTTATTTCCCTCCCTTTTCTTATTTGCAACATCTCTTTCTTGATCACAAAAGACTTCTTTTCTCATCCACATTCATCCCACCTAGTTTTATAACCTCCAATCCCATTATTCTAGCCATCTCTTTAAAACAAAATAATTCATTTTTATTTTATTTGATTTTCTTTTATTTCTTTCATTTTATTATTTTATTTATCTTATTTTCTATTGGTCAATTCCATCTCACATAGATTGACCAATTTCCCTCAAACCTTTCCCTCTTTTTTTTACCTATAAAAACCATCATCTTCTACCTTAGAAAGGAATTCTTTTTACACTCTTTGGACCCGAATCTCACATTTTCACTACACCTACACTATACACAATTCTCTACACAAATTCTCCAACAAGAGTTTATATACAACAAATTGTTCTACAACAATTTCATTACAACAACAACACTTTCAAGTCAAGGTTCCAAGTCCTCTTTCTTAAGGTACAACTCCATTTTCTTCCTTTCTTTTCTTCTTCTTGATGTATGCAATCCCCATTAATGGGACATGACCAACATGACTACTTCACATATTGAAGTTAGTTAAGGTTATCTCCCTACATTTTAATCTTAACTTTAATTCACCATGTTAATTTCTCTTCATCTCTTAATGTAATTCTTTAACATTACTTGTTACATGTAATCTTTATCATTAAATAAATAAAACAATCTATTTTATTTCCCCTTTATTTCCCCTTTTCTTCTCATCACAATTGTTAGCACATTTCTATTTAATTAATTGAAGGACATGTAAATATTAGAACACCAATAGTAGCAAGACCCGCGTAAGCGGGGCGGAGTGGGTGTTTAAGTACTTCCCACTCCGTCACCTAACCCCCGAACCCTTCTCTCCCGAATCTCTGGTTTTGTACATAAATTAGGCTATTTCTAGGTTTTTCTTATGTTCCTTTAAAAACATAGGTGGCGACTCTAAACAATCTAAAACAAGTTAGACATCCTAGGATAATTTACCGCTCTAGCCAAGTTGTAGTTTCCCGGGGTATCTACAGTAGCGACTCTGCTGGGGACGATTTTGAGGGTTAAACTTGCGTTCTTAACTTTTGGTGTTCTTATTACTGTTTTCTGGGCATTCTGGTAAAAAGGGTGGGAAGCGCGCGCCTCTGGCCTCCTTGGCCTAAAGCGCGCGCGTCCGACCCCAAATACCAGAATCGCCCGTCTTCCTTCTTGTCCTTCCATTCCATGTTTCTGTGCTAACAAATTCTGCAGGGGAAACCATTTTTATTTAGGGTCAAGGCAATCCCTTGAACCCGCTGATTTACAGGTTGTTACCCAGATGCGGGCGCCTCTGCCCCTCTTTGTCTAACGCGCGCGCCTCCCGAGTAGGCATCCTAATGCGCGCGCTTCTGGGAATTTTCCAGAAACAGAACAGTACACAGAACAGAGTGGTTTTGACAGTGTGTGGGCACCGGGCCTGCACAAAACAGTTTTTACTTTCTGTTTATTTTTATCGGTCAAATGGGTGATTCGAAAGTTGTAATTATGTGCTTATTTGCTTTTTTTTTTATTTCTTTTGAAAAAAAAAAAAAATATATATATATATATATATATATTTGTCACTTGTTAGACCTCACACTACATGCACATATTCCTATCAAGTGCTCACTATCGAGTCGCACAAGTCCAACCCTAAACCCGTCGAGGCCCGTCGTAGAAAGTTTCAAGCTCCACCTGACATTGACTCTTTCGAAGCGGTCAACCTCAGCCCGTGGCGTAGTTCATGACTACATGCCGGGGGTGACCTTTGAGCCTCATATTCAAGCCGAGCACAAGCCACACAATTCTAGTTAGGGTCTAACACTCCGTGACTCAAGTCGGTTTCCATGTACCGAGATTTCCCTAAACTAATGTCTTCAAATCATACATGCCAACTTGTTGCAATGGACGAAATAAAACTCCGTCCCCAAAAGTGGTTATTTTGGACGAAAATAAAAATCCGTCCCCGCATGTATGATTTACTACATTAATTTAGTTTAATCCCGACACATGTAGGTCTCACAAGCGTGGTGGAATCCGATGAGTATATGGGACTGCGAGAAGGTCTATATACTAGTGTGACGATTCTACTATTTTTTCTAGAAACCCCAAAAAGGACTCCGTCCTTCCGACTTTTGTAAATAAAAAGAAACAAAAAACAAAAAAAAAGAGTCATTTTCTTTATATGGTTGAGTCTTTTTCGTGTTTGTGGGTTAAATTCATTTTACTCAAAAGGTATTTGTGGGGCCAACCTAAGATCAACCGTGTTCTTTCAATAGGTCCAATGGCTTCCAACGGTAACAACAACAATGGTTGGTAATTCTCAGTGTCCAACGAAAGACTCTTCAACATAATAAGAGCCATGGGGGAACAAATGGATAGACTTTCCGAGGATGCCCGCCGAAAAGACGATTTGTGGCAAGCCTGTTTTGATCTCGAGAGGAAGATTCACAAGGAAGAGGTTTTCGAACTCACAGCCCGTTTGCAAGAGCTCACCAACAACAAGGCAAAGTTTAAGGGTAAAGCATGCTCAAGTGGCCCGTCCCTCAAAAGCTACAAAGGTACCGCCAACAACCGAGTTTTCACTCCTCTCCTAGGAGTAACCCAAGCCGAAGCATTTGAAACTTTGGTGGCAAGTGGAAAGGTCAAGCCTTTGGAGGGGTACAAGCCGAAGACGATACCGAAGAATCATGCACATGGTGAATGGTGCGGCTACCACAAGCATAGTGGCCATACTACCGAAGGGTGCTTCCTTCTCCGAAACATCATCCAAGATTTGTTCGACAACGGCGAATTTACTGTGGATGAAGAGCAACCTTTAGAGAGTGCCAACATGCAAGAACTCATCAAAGAAGAATGATTTGGTTTCGAAATGGGGCTTCTACAAGAAATCATGCCACAAGGAGACTACAACGACAATGGGGACTACAACAACAATCTCCGTTTCTCTTTCTCTACCTAGTAATAGGAATTTAAAAAAAAAAAAAAAAAGTCAAAGTCCTCTTAAGTGTGCATTAAGTTTTCTTTGTCCAATTAATGTGAAATTTTGAGTCAAGTCTCATCATCAAATAAAAAGTCGTTCTTGTCCTCATACACTCTTCCAAGTTGTTCAATCTAATTCTTGACAAAATGATGAAAAGATGTCTAAACGAGTTTTGGAATGAAGGCCATCACTTGAACGCCTAGGGGCTAAACATTGTGACGAAGGCAACATCATCAACGACGAAGACAAAGCCAAGACATCAAAGGTGAAGCAACAACCATGGAGAAAAATCAAGCAATGTTTCAAAGGGGGGATTAAAAAAAAAAAAAAAAAAAAGCTCGCTAGGTTGAAATCATCAAATCAACCTAGGCAAAAGTTAGAGCACAGAAAAAAAAAAAAAAAAAAAAAAAAATTCCCCTCAATCAAAGAAGTTCACATCAAGATCAACATCATTCCATCCACCAAAGGAGGACGAAGCTACACGACGAAGCAACAATTCCATCCCGAAGAATGGAGAATTCACAAGAACTACGGTGACCTGAGCCTCTACACTGGAGGAACGTAGGCAACCTGCGGGTCCGGTCTCATGCAAGAAAGAAGATATGTTTAGCCCTAGCGCGTTATGGTGATCGGCCTTCATCTCGAACTTGTCAAGACATCTTTGTACGATTCATTTGCCAATGAATTAATCACCAAAAAGATTGAACAACTTTCTTAGATCTGGAATCATTTCGCGTTCCTTGTCAAGTCTAGGGCTTCTATTCTTTCTGCATACTCCCAATTTCTTGCAATCAAATTGGGGCTTCCCTTCTCTTCTCTCTTAATGACTTACTTGCCTTCGTGAGTCATTCAAAAAATATACATACATGAAGTCAATACTAGGGACACTTCCCTAGTCGAGTCAATGTCACTCATCTTTAGTGACAAGAGGTCTTCACCGAAAAATCACATGTCTTTTCTCCTCAGCTAGAGTCAATGCACACTCCCTCATAAATCGAGTCAAAATGAAGACGCAAAAGAGATGCCCGCTAGATTGAAAACCCGAAAGGGCGGTCTAGGCAAAAAACAGGGTGCGTCATAAAAAAAATGAGAGAGTGAGAGAGAGAAGGGAAAGAGAAATGGAGATCTCCGGCCTCTAAAGAAGACAACTGCACGAGCTCTACATTGGATCTCCTCAGCAAGTCAATTCCCCACCGAGTCAACTTTGGGATTGCAAAATGCTCGACAAGATATGGCACCATCAAAGGTTGTTTTGGGTTATTGGCATCATTCTCCAGCAGTGTGCATTTTTTGGTTCATGAAAAGAAGGCCCGTGGTAACCAAGATCCATCCGAGAACAAGCCCATCATAAAAGGGCACGAGGTTGCACAAATAATCCCTAGCTAGTCAATTGGCTTGGGCAGCAAATAGCAACAACATGTGTCTCAGTTTTCAAGGCTTCTTCAAGTATGTGCTTCTAAAGTACGCCGAAAGGCTCCCGAGAAATGGAGTAGCTCTTGCCATATCCTCTCATGTTTATTCCCTCACACGAGGACGAGTCACTCTTGCTTTGCTCAACAAATGGTGACGCCCTAGGGGCTATGTGACTCAAGAATAAGGGATTCTTTTGCTTCATTTGGCAATCAATACGCCCTAGGGGCTATGCTCAAGAAAGATGTGTGAGACTATCCTCAAAGTCCCTCAAAAGGGATGTCAAAAAGCACTCTTGTCATGTGTGCCCGTGCTCGTTTCCCCAATCAAGGGTGGACCTTTCTCGCAATCAATGATGGCACTCTAGGGGCTACTGTCAAGTCTTAAAAGCTCCCTCGGCAAAGAGCAATTAACTCCCCAGCAGTATCCCCAGCCGAGTCATGTGCAACATTGGAAGCTTCCTCAATTCGGCACCGAAGGTCTCAAGGGGCTTCGCAATCTACAATCTTTTGGGCTACGGCATTACAGTAATCCGAGCAAAGGGCAATATTGGGGCTTCACGACCGACAGTCTTTTGGGCAACAATACTCGAGCAACGCAATTTGGGAGTAGTCTCCATGAAAGGGATCAAGCTTCAAAGGGTCTCTCAACACTTCAAGTCAAAGGCCTCTTGGTTTTAAATGAAGACTCCGATGTTATGAATGAAGTTGATGATTTTTGTTTGAACTCACAGCGAGATTTTGAAGGAAGTCTTAGAGAAAAGGAAAAGATTCAATATGCTAAACTCTAATCAAAACAGGGTTATAGCGGGAAATGCCACGGCCAATCCCAACGTTTCTGCAATTCAGCACCCCCTTCTCCAAGATCAAAAGCACAAGGTGCAGCTCAGATAAAGTTGGGCCACAGCACTAGTTGCATCCGAAGATCCGTCACTAGCTCAACTCAAGAAGAGTCAAGCAAGCATACTCATTTGAGACTTTATCACGCCAAGACCTTATCCTCCGCGACCTCGGCGGCACCGCAAGACATTACTGCATCCTTTGACATAAGACCTCAGCCATTTGGGTATCGACCACAATGAGGCCATTCATCTCCCCAGTAAGAGCAAGAAGGAGATCTCTATCAAGAATTCTGCCAAACGGTACATCCGCTCTCAATGCCGAGCCAATCACGAGATAATTTGGGGCTTTACAATGAAAGGTCTTCACATCCCGCCATCTACAAGCCCACGACACTTGGGGCTTTGCAATCTCTCGAAGCTTGGCATCAACGATCTCCTCTTGGGGCTTGCTCACTACAACAACAAAGGGCGATTTACTCGAATGGGCCAAGAGCTGATTTATCTTGGAGCTATGCAAGTCCCTCAAAATTTGGCATCAAAGGCATTCTTGGGGCTTTACAATCAGCAACCCCTCATCTCGGCATCAAAAGCCTTTTGAAGCCCCATAATCGACAAATCTATTGGGGCTAGACATCAATCTTCGTTGGGCACACCGGCGACAACAGAACTCAAGCGAGGCAATCCGGACTTCGACTGAACATGACTTGATCTTGGGTTGGCTTCACAAGCACACAATGGTTAAAATGGTTCACCCACGAACTAAAAAAAAATAAAAAAATCTTTTCCTCACATGTGTGCATATTCTTTCCTTTCTAATCTAAAAAAAAAAAAAAAACTTTTCTTTTTCTTTTTCTCCTTCTATGTGCAAAAGTATGTGTTTTACTTTGCTTTGCTCCTAGCTTCTCCTCCAGCATTCTCCATCATCCTTGAACTATGCTGGTCTGATTCCCTTCAAGGGATACGTAGGCAGCCTTTGGCACGACCAACCCATCATCCAGAATGTCATCTCACCAACATTCCATCGAAAGATGCAGCAGTTCATCATCTTCATCAAAGCCACAACATCTCCATCCCGAATCAAGCGGCCATGGTAAGTGAAGGTATGAACATCATTCATTAATACTTTCCTCAAAATCACACAGCACACAAAAGCAATTTCCTCATTCTTGCAAATCTCTCTCTCATGCAAAACTGCTTTCAAATCACATTGCACCACGAGCACAATTTCTCTCTTCATTTCACACTTCATTCATCTTCTTGCACTAGCACTAACGGCCTCGAAGGTTCACTAACGGACTCATCAACGGATTTCACTAACGGATTCGTCAACAATGGTTCACTAACGGCCTCGAAGGTTCACTAACGGCCTCATCAACGGATTTCACTAACGGATTCGTCAACAAAGGTTCACTAACGGCCTCATCAACGGATTTCACTAACGGAATCGTCAACAAAGGTTCACTAACGGCCTCTTCAAGGTTCACTAACGGCCTCCTCAAAGGTTCACTAACGGCCTCCTCAAAGGTTCACTAACGGCCTCATTCAAAGGTTCACTAACGGCCTCTTCAAAGGTTCACTAACGGCATCCTCAAAGGTTCACTAACGGCCTCCTCAAAGGTTCACTAACGGCCTCATTCAAAGGTTCACTAACGGCCTCCTCAAAGGTTCACTAACGGCCTCATTCAAGGGTTCACTAACGGCCTCACTTAACGGATTCAGCCGGCAGGTTTACCAACGGATCATGCCACCCCCTCTACCAACAAAAGACGCTCACACAGGGAGCGCACCCCTATCTCTAGCAATTTCAAATTACTACTTTCATCGAGTCTTTGCTTTCCTTTCTTTCTTTTTCTTTGTCGATTTCCTCGGCGGGTGTTTTTACTTTCGTCGACGCGTTTTGATTTGCAATCCACGTCGCCGAGGGGCTCTGTAGACACCCTGCCTTGGACCTCTCACTTTGATTGCATACAAAGTATTTTTATTTAACTCATTTTCATTAATTTCTGTTACTTCGGTTAAGTTCCTAACTGATTGCGATAGTTTTGGACTAAACTTCATAACAGAGTTAACTTTTAGGGTCATTCTGTCAGTCTGTCCTTTTCTGCCGCGGGCGCTTCCGGAACTGTTAACGGGATGCGCGCGCGTCTCGCCCCAAAAGCGGGACTCGCGCGCTTCCCATTTTGGCAGTAACGGATTGCACTTTATTTCCCTCCCTTTTCTTATTTGCAACATCTCTTTCTTGATCACAAAAGACTTCTTTTCTCATCCACATTCATCCCCCTTAGTTTTATAACCTCCAATCCCATTATTCTAGCCATCTCTTTAAAACAAAATAATTCATTTTTATTTTATTTGATTTTCTTTTATTTATTTCATTTTATTATTTTATTTATCTTATTTTCTATTGGTCAATTCCATCTCACATGGATTGACCAATTTCCCTCCAACCTTTCCCTCTCTTTTTTACCTATAAAAACCATCATCTTCTACCTTAGAAAGGGACTCTTTTTACACTCTTTGGACCTGAATCTCACATTTTCACTACACCTACACTATACACAATTCTCTACACAAATTCTCCAACAAGAGTTTCTATACAACAAATTGTTCTACAACAATTTCATTACAACAACAACACTTTCAAGTCAAGGTTCCAAGTCCTCTTTCTCAAGGTACAACTCCATTTTCTTCCTTTCTTTTCTTCTTCTTGATGTATGCAATCCCCATTAATGGGACATGACCAACATGACTACTTCACATATTGAAGTTAGTTAAGGTTATCTCCCTATATTTTAATCTTAACTTTAATTCACCATGTTAATTTCTCTTCATCTCTTAATGTAATTCTTTAACATTACTTGTTACATGTAATCTTTATCATTAAATAAATAAAACAATTCTATTTTATTTCCCCTTTATTTCCCCTTTTCTTCTCATCACAATTGTTAGCACATTTCTATTTAATTAATTGAAGGACATGTAAATATTAGAACACCAATAGTAGCAAGACCCGCGTAAGCGGGGCGGAGTGGGTGTTTAAGTACTTCCCACTCCGTCACCTAACCCCCGAACCCTTCTCTCCCGAATCTCTGGTTTTGTACATAAATTAGGCTATTTCTAGGTTTTTCTTATGTTCCTTTAAAAACATAGGTGGCGACTCTAAACAATCTAAAACAAGTTAGACATCCTAGGATAATTCACCGCTCTAGCCAAGTTGTGGTTTCCCGGGGTATCTACACAACTCATCCTTAGTGCCATAGTTCTCACCTCGATCATGGTAGTACCTTCCTCCTCCCCTATTCTCCAAGCCCCGTTGAAGCTATACTCAGATTCAACGTCACCTTGCTTGAAAAACCTAGAGCCTTGCCATCCGATCTACATTCAATATTAGATCTGCGCAGCGGAATATCCAGTCCTGGAGTATTTGGTTCATCTTTAGTGACCCATTTACCTTGGTCATCATGAACCGTGCCGCTCCCACCCGAGTTTTGAATATCCATGCGAATCTCTCTCGCATCACAGTATCCCTTAAACTCCCTGAGCTCATACTCCCCACCCTTAACAGACCTCAAGCATTTATCCTTGAGTCCAATTCGATTCTCCACCAAGGCCTTCCACTTCTTAAATATCCTGAAAGCTTCATCTTTCCCATTTAAGAAGTAATCCCGGACCTTCCTTGTCGAATCATCAATGAAGGTCATGTAATATGACACACCACCCAGAGAAGTTACCAGGGATACCCCCTTCTCACCCATGTGACCCAATCGACAGTGCCACAAATCCGTATCACCCTTGGCTGACGCCACCGCGATATTATCCTTGGTGTTTGTCAAATACAATCTTCCTTCCCTATTACCCCGAGCGATCTCACAATCCTCCTTGGTAATAACCCAGTTCCTGCAGCTAAAATTTACCATGTAACCTTCTTCACCCAGCTGCCCAACTGATATCAGGTTCTTTTTCAAACCCGGAATGTGTCTGACCCCGTGTAGATGTAAGACCTTCCCGTCCGATGCTCCTATTCTGACATCCCCCTTCCCCTTGATTTCCAAAGGCTCGCCATCCGCCAGATAGACCTTTCCGAAATCACCGGAAGTGTAATTTTCCATCGCTCCTGCATGCCCACATGAGTTGAATGATGCCCCCCAATCCAGCACCCATGATTCTAGCGCACTACTAACGCTCAGAATCAGTACATCGTCACCTTCGATTATCACATTCGCCGATTTATCCCCTCGCATGGGACAATCCCTCTTGTAGTGTCCTAACTCCTTACAATGATAGCACTCTACCGATCCTCTTGCAACCATTGGTCTTTCTTTGTTCTCCACAGACTGATCCCCACCCCTCGATTACACTTTCCCTTGACCCTGTTCTCTTTTTATTGCTAGAACCCGATCTTCCCCTGCTAGTTGTAGCCAAGACCGATTCTGAAGTAGACGGTGTCCCCAACTTCTTTATGCGATTTTCCTCGCCCAAGAGGAAGTCCTTAACATCATCATACTTCAATTTGTTCTTACCCGCTGAAGCATTTAACGCTGTCACCGTTCCGCTCTGTTGGTCCCTAAAGGGGCAACAAGGGTATGAAAAATGCTAGAGGGGGGGGTGAATAGCGTTTTAAAATTCTTTTCAAACCCTTTTGAAAATCAATGGCTTATGCGCACAGTTCTCAAATAAGCTAAGTATAGCGCGCAGTGGGAGTGTGAAATGCACAGCGGAAGTTTTAAGCAGCACCTGCGCAGTAAAAAGCTGCGCAAGGATAAAAACGCACGCGCTAAGTTTTGGCTTAAAGAGTTGGATAAAATGTTCTAAGGCAATAAGCAATAACAAACACAGCGGCAATAGTAGCAATCTGATAAGATCAAACAAAGCAGTAATTCAGAAATGATTAGCAGAAAGTAAATAGCGAGATTAAAGAACAAGCTATTTAGAGAGGTTCGATCAATGAAAGATCTACGTCCTCTACCAAGATGGTTAGTCTTGGATTTTCTAATGGAGATCTTATTATATGAGAGAGTTACAAGATACAACAATGAAACACAACTATCTCAAAGATCTATAATCTATGAAGAACAAATCCTAGACTAAACCGGTGTATCTCAAGAAGTACGATCGAAATAATCAAAGCTTCAAGAGGTGTGTGTGTGTTCAGAAATTCTGGGCTCTATGAATCTATGAGATGAAGAGCACGAAGAATTCTGGTGATACAAGGCTTATAGGATCTGGGCTTGGTTGAGTATGAAGGTATGAAGGTTGATCTTGAGAATTTCTGGAAATGAGCAAGCAATCTTCAAATCTTCAAAGTTTCTTTTGGAAGCAAGAACTCAAGCAACTTGGAAATGAAGATGAGCAGGCTATTTATAGCAGAGAGCTTAAAACTAGCCGTTGGTGCTCTGAGCAAGGACGATGAGCTGGCACAATATGATTGGTGCGCACGTGTCCTTTATAGCCGTTGGAGCTCTGATCAAAGTTGACGACCTGGCACAATATGATTGGTGCGCAGGTGTTTTAGAGCCGTTGGAGACTGAGCATGAAGACCAAATTCAAAAGCTTCTTCTAGAAGGTTGACAGCTGTCTTCATTTGAAATATTTCTCTTGAGAGCGTCTCCACAGTTGGATCTGCTGAATGTGCTTGCTTTGCGTTTCTGCACACCTCAGCATTTTTAATAAGCGTGCATCTTCTAAGCGCTTTCCAAGTTATGTAATCTGAATGTATCGAAAACTGAGCAAGGATGCATACTGCGCAGAGGAGACCTGCACAGTGATGTCCTGCGCAGGGAAGTCCTGCGCAGAGACCACAGTCTTGCTTAGATCATTCCTTTTCGCTCCAAGTTTCAAGAATATGAGGTTGTTGAAAGATAAGCATAAGGACCAAGTTAATCTGCTCTGCTCATAAAAGCCATGCGTATGGAGAATGAGCAAGTGATGCTATGCGCGCGGAGAATAAGCAGCTAATGCTATGCGCGCGGAGAATAAGCAGGTAATGCTATGCGCGCGGAGACTGAGCAGGTAATGCTCTGCGCATGAAACGTGCTGCGCACGAAATGTCCTGCGCATTATACTTGGTCTTCAGTAAATGAAACCTCAATTCCAAGCAAGCCCTAACCGCTAAGCCTATTCTATAAAATTGGACTTAGCTAAAAATAGAAGTTATAAAACTTCTTACATAGGATCCTAAAGTCCATAAAATACTTAGGTGATGGTATCAATCAATTCTAACATAATTGGGAGGGTTAAGAAATAAGCATACCCAACAATCTTCCCCTAAATGATTGATGCCATTACCTACTATAACAAAGGCAATTCATTGTACTTGATAATAACATGTCCATAAAAATGTGAATGGTAAATCATGCCTCAAGTCAATGTACACACTAGCCAATGTCATAGATTTCTAGTCTATCAAAAAGATATAACTTATAATATGGGAAAGACAGAAATATCATTCAGTGCATACAGATAATATGAGTTTAGGATTGGTATGCGTTTAAACTGAATGTTTAAAACATCATGCATAGAAAATATGAGCAGTTAAGTATATGCGCATGAAGTTTGAAATAATGCGTTCATTGTTCTACAAACAAAAAATTTGAATTGAACAAGGTTTTGAGAAAAGCAATGATGCATTATAAGTTGAGTTCACCTTTGAGAGAGCTCTGCGCACTTCATCTTGTAGCTTCCCAAATTGCTTTGCGCACTTCAATTATTTGAAGCGGGAGCATCAAATCGGAACTTTTTGCCTTTGATAGATTACTCTCCCCCTTAATCTCTCCCCCTTAATGCCTTTGTTCTCTCCCTATTTGCCTTTGTTAGATATATTTGCCTTTGTTAGATAACTCTCCCCCTTAATGGCACAATCAATGCCTTATAGCATACTGGCCTGCGCATCGAGCCTAGCATCATGCGCATCCAGTTCCTCTTGAATCTTTGCCTGCACAGTGACCACTTGAGGGATCTAAGGGAGCAAACATCGGAAGAATGATATACTGAGGTCCATGGGGTATGCGCATGAGGTTCATGCGCAGCAATATAATGTGCAGAGTTTCTTTGAAAACTCATAAATATTTTGCCTTGTGCGCAACATTTTGTGCGCTTCATATGCGCAGGCGCATGAGGCATTTCCTATCTTAGAGAATTATCAAGTAAACACAAGATCATTAGTATTGACAAATCATATGGATAATTAGCTAAGTTCAAGCATACCCATTTCTCCTCTCAAGAATACAAATCTCTTTGCGTCAAGAGCCTTTGTAAGAATATCAGCAATTTGATTATCTGTGCCCACGTGCTCTAAATGAATGTTTCATTTTTCCACGTGGTCCTTGAGAAAGTGATATTTGATGTCGATGTGCTTTGTCTTTGAATGCATGACATGATTATTGGAGACAGCTATGGTGGACATATTATCGCAGAATATTGGGCAGTTTGCTTCATGAATTCCATAGTCCACCAATTGTTGCTTCATCCATAGGATTTGGCAGCAGCAGCTCCCAGCAACAATGTATTCAGCTTCTGTAGTGGAGATGGACACAGCAGCTTGCTTCTTGCTTGCCCATGCAACAAGTCGATTTCCAAGGAAATGACAAGTTCCACTTGTGCTCTTCCTGTCAATTGTGCATGCTGCGTAATCTGCATCTGAATAACCTAGCAAATCGAAATTCGAATCTTTGGTGTACCAAAGTCCAAGGTTAATAGTTCCAGAGAGATAACGAATAATGCGTTTAACAGTAGTTAAGTGCGCTTCTCTAGGGTCCGCTTGATAGCGCGCACAGACACAAACACTAAACATAATATACGGCCTACTTGCAGTAAGATAAAGGAGAGAGCCAATCATACCTCGATATAAAGTTTGATCAATTTTCTTACCTTTCAAGTCTTTGTCAAGTTTGTTGCCCGTGGCCATTGGAGTGTCGTATGCTTTAGCATTCTCAAGTCCAAATTTCTTGATTAAGTCCTTTGTGTACTTGGCTTGATTTATGAAGATGCCATCATTCAATTGCTTGATTTGAAGCCCGAGGAAGAATGTGAGTTCTCCCATCATGCTCATTTCAAACTTGCTTTTCATGAGCTTCTCAAAGCGCTTACAAAGTAACTCATTAGTAGAACCAAATATAATATCATCGACATAAATTTGAACAAGTAAAGAATGATCATTATACTTAGCAATAAAAAGAGTTGTATCGATTTTACCGCGCTTGAAGCCTTTCTCTAGTAGGAATTTTGATAGCGTATCGTACCATGCTCTTGGAGCTAGTTTAAGTCCATACAAAGATTTTTGAAGCTTGAAGACATGATTTGGAAATCTGCTATCTTCAAATCCGGGTGGTTGTGCTACGAAGACCGTCTCTTGGAGTTCACCGTTGAGAAATGCGCTCTTCACATCCATTTGATAAAGCTTGAATTTCTTGTGAGAGGCATAAGCTAAGAAAATTCTTATAGCTTCAAGTCTTGCTACAGGCGCAAATGTTTCATCGTAGTCGATTCCTTCCTCTTGCCTATAGCCTTGCGCAACCAACCTTGCTTTGTTTCTTGTGATGCTTCCATTCTCATCCATCTTGTTTCTGAATACCCATTTTGTACCAATAATGCCTTGATCATGAGGTCTAGGTACTAAGGTCCAAACCTTGCAGCGCTCAAATTGGTTAAGCTCTTCTTGCATAGCAGTAACCCAGCTTGAATCTTGGAGCGCTTCATCAATCTTCCTTGGTTCGATTTGAGAGATAAAGGAGTGATATTCATCATCAAAGTTTGATGCTCTCCTAGTATGAACCCCCTACATTGAGATCACCAATGATGTTTGAAGTTGGATGGTCTCTAACTTCACGAACCTCGGGAGGTAAGTTAGGTTGAGTGGTAGGAATACGAAGATCTTCAATGGGTACTTCATTTGATCAAGCATCAAGATCATCAAAAGTGATTTGCTGAAGTGGAGAAACATCATGCGCAGGAGGAGGAGTTTGTGCATCAGGAGTCGTCACTTCTGGCGCAGCATCGGGTGTATGCATATGCGATGGACTTGCTTGATTCTGGATTTGATCTTCTTGATTAACATTCTGCGCATGTACAGTTTGAGGCTGCGTACCTGTCTCAACATTCTCAGCAGAATCATCAGAATCATTTGGAGCCAGATGTGGCTCAAGGAGAGAATGCTCATCAAAAGTAACATGTACAGATTCTACAATTACTAGAGTAGTTCTATTAAAAACACGAAAAGTTTTATAATGTTTGGCATACCCAACGAAAATACCTTCATCTGCTTTGGCGTCGAATTTACCTCTATGATCTTTGCCATTGTAGAGGATATAGCATTTGCAGCCAAAGATCTTGAAGAAAGCAATGTTGGGCGCTCTTCCTCTCCATAGCTCATATGGAGTCTTGTTGTAGGCTTTGTTGATGAGGGATCTATTCTGAGTAAAGCAAGCAGTGTTGACAGCTTCTCCCCAGAAATACTTTGGAAGCTTAGCTTCTTCTATCATTGTTTTTCCAGCCTCAATCAACGTGCGATTCTTTCTTTCCACAACGCCATTTTGTTGAGGAACTCCAGCAGCAGAGAAATTGTGATCAATTCCATGGTCATCGCAGTATTGAGCAACACCGTTATTCTTGAATTCAGTTCCATTGTCTGATCTAACACTCACGATGTCGTCTTCTTTTTGAGTTTGGAGCTTTCGAAATAGCGCAGTCAAGATATCATAGCAGTCATATTTGGATATCATCATTTCGACCCATGTGTATCTTGAGTAGTCATCCACCACGACTAAAGTATATTTGTTTCCTCCAATGCTCGCAGTGGTGACTGGTCCAAACAAGTCCATGTGAAGCAGTTGTAAACATTTGGAAGTTGAGGAGAAAATCTTGCTGGAGAAAGACTGCTTAGGTTGTTTACCGAGCTGGCATGCTGCGCATTTCCTGACATGATGGTCAGCTACTTTGGGAAGTCCTTTGACAAGATTTTCCCTTCTTAGCTTAGCCAAATACTTGAAGTTCAAATGACTTAAGCGCTTATGCCATATCCAGCTCCTTTCACTTACATTCTTTGCTACAAAACAGAGATTAGTGATAGAATCTATAGCAGTAAGATCAATAATGTAAACATTAGTCTTACGAGTCCCTGTGAGAAAAGTTAGTCCGGATATGCCATCTTTGATGTAGCAGTGCGTTGCAGTGAAGTGGCATTCCAAACCTTTATCGCAGAATTGTGATATGGAGAGCAGGTTGTGTTTGAGACCTTCTACGAGCGCAACTTTCTCAATGCACACTTTATCTTTTCTGATTTTTCCATATCCAACTATGTGCCCTTTGTTGTTATCTCCAAAAGTTACAGAGGGACCTCTTCCTTCATGCACATCTTCAAGAGCAGTGACATCTCCAGTCATGTGTCTAGAGCATCCACTGTCGAGGTACCATATATGCGCTTTAGCTTGTGAAGAGTGCGCAATGAAGCAGGAGACCTGAAAGATAGACATTGAGAACGCAGGTCCCCTGACACGCCCCAAGTCCCGGGATTCCCTAATAGAACCTCGAACCTGGTGCGCGTAACTAACAAGAAACAAGAAACTAACGGGAAACAGGAACAATACCTGTTAAAAACAAAACTGACATGACATATATACTCAAGAGTAGGGAGCTAAGATAGCTCACACCAGTTCTAGACCAAGAAAATTAAAACCAAAATGGTTACATACTGCGGAAGACATGCCTAGCAAATAAGCTAGAAACAAGAACTGTCTAGGGACAACAAATACTACCCCAATACAAGCCCAGAGTTTACTAACTCATACAAGATCGTCCTTACCAAAATATAAAAGGACACTACTTCGAACAACAATATCCTGCTGAGTAAATTCCCAGCTAAGTCGAGCCTCACTGCGTACTATCCCCTGCTTTCCTGGGGGGGGGGAAACAATTAAACAAATAAAGGGTGAGATAAATCTCAGTAAGCTATTAACATGCAGCTATATGTCATGTTATCATGTAATACAAGTAGATACTCAACTAAACATATATCAAGTATCATCAAGTAACAAGTATAGGAGAGGCTAAGCCAACTCAACAAGTAATCAAGCTCAAGATATGATCAGGTAACAAGTAGTCAAGTAGTGCGAGAGGCTAAACCAGCTCACAAGATGCACATAGGCCTATCACGCATTGTACCTGAATCCTTCCTTATTCCTCCCAAGAATACCATTTGTTGTCGATGCTTTTCTAGCTGAGGACAACCAAGAACAGGAACAAGAGACTGCTGTGCAGTATATAAGAAGACCTGGTAACCAGTGTCATCCACAAGATACAAAATCCACGTGGTGAACAAGACGGGAGTTAGCATTCACTTAGGTCAGGCTTATTGCTCCAACCAAGGAAGCTATGCCCTTACTATGGCCGGTAGTAAGGGGTCGGGCGGAAATACATAGGGACCCGATTGTCACTTAAACCCCAGCTCTCGCGACAAGCGTGAACCTATATATTTTCGAACAAGCAAGGAGAACCAGCTGGACTCACACAAGAAGGTACAAGTAGATATTTACTTGAACTACGGGAATAGAACTAAGTCCCATAATAGTGGACCAGTCTTTATGCACCATGTAATCATGTATCATGTGCTCACGAGAATATGCACCATGTAGTAATGTATCATGTGCTCACGAGAATATGCACCATGTAGTAATGTATCATGTGCTCACGAGAATATAAGTACACGTAGGCAATTATTGCGAATACCAATCAAGTTCAACTATGGCACGTAAGTGTCCATGTAACACGATCAATCCAAGTAAGAGTCCATTTATAACAGACTTCAGTCAAGTAGTAGGGTATATCACTTGTCACATGCCAAGTTTGCACGTACATATTCATATCACGTTTAACACATTAAAGTGTCTATCACGATACCCTTACTATCAAGTAGAACCCAATACCTTAGATTCTAAACACGTAGTAGAATAGGTCACATTGTACCTAGACACAGTCATACTTCACGTATATGTATCGTTAGTAATCGAATACATTTTCTAACACATATTGCGTTCTGTAATCATTCTTATTAATTTAAATCGTAGTATTCCCGATTATATGAATTATCTTCATATTACACTAGTCCCTATTTTCTTTAGGAACCCTTTCAAGACAAGATATCTTCTTTATATTTTATATACTTCATTGAGTATATACACGATTAAAACTAAATCATTTACACTTTAGTGCTTATTTATAGCACTTCCAATATACACGTATCAAGTTCAACTATGTAGTAGAGTTAATCATTCTCTATCTAGTTCCATAACCCAATTCTTTGGTTATGCATACCGTGTACCAATCAATCAAGAAGCCACATTCTATCAAGTAAATATATGCAAGATTTGCATATACACATCAAGACTCTTTCAAGTTTATTACCATACACCTATATTGGTGTCAAGGCACGTACAAGATTTTATAATCTTATATTCAAGTCTTAATCCAATTATTTGGATGTTCAAGTCATGTACAAGGTTTTATTGTCTTATACTTCAAGTTACTGTCTCAACTTAAGACATTCAAGACATTCAGGACATTCAGGACATTCAATACATATACAAGATCTTATCATCTTATATCCAAGTTCTCAATCCATTTCTTTGGATGATTAAACATGTACAAGAGTTAATTATCTTATAGTTCAAGTTCAAGCTAGGTAGATGAATTATACATCTTTTACGAATTATTTTCAAATCCTTTTCTTAGGACATTCAAGCTCAAGACATTAGTTGGTACCCCTAAGGAACACAAACATTAACTTCAAGACACATAAAAGAGTTACTACTCTTATACTCAAGTTATCATTTAATTATGATTCAAGTCCACATTTCATTTGTTCACAAAGGGACTATTTTTCAGTACTAGAGTGTTCTACAACACTCATCTAGGCCATCTAGGGTAGTACCCTAAACCTAGACCAAGAATACTTCGAGTTCAAATTAAGTCAATGAGCTATACAACTCATACTTATAAGTTCATAATCCCCTACATAGGGTATTCAATCTCAAGTCATTGTTTTAATGCCCCTAAGGTGCACAAACCTTGATTTCAAGGCACAATAAAGAATTCTTATTCTTATACTTAATCAATTCAATGTCTCAAAACACCTATCTAGGTGCCCTAGACAAACACCCAAAATCTCATTAGGTAATTAGAGTGTGCTTTGAATAGCTCTCTATGTCTATCTTATTCAGCTTCTTTCGGATCTTGATTTCGACTCTCCTATAGAAAGTTATGGAGGAAACAATTCAAGAAAACAGATCAGAATTTTCACTTGGCACGACCGTGCTCTAGAAATTGGCACGACCGTGCTAACACTGCCGAGGGATTTTCACACAAAATTCATTTTCGGCACGACCGTGCCCAATAAAGGCACATGACCGTGCTCAGCCCTGGCACGACCGTGCTCTACAATTTGGCACGACCGTGCTATCACTGACGAGGGAATTTGCTTAAAGGTAACATTTTGGCACGACCGGGCCAAATAAAGGCGCACGACCGTGCGGTACAAATTTTGGCCCTTTTCCCCTGAACTCAAGTTTCATTAATTCTCCGTCCCACACGTAGGAGTAACATTTAACTAACACTCCTAACATTCTCAAGAGTATACTAACAAGTTTAGAACTTCTATTTCAAGCCCAATTCATTTCTTTTACCGTCCCATAAATAATAGGACAATTTCCTTTTATTCCAATTTAATATTTCTCCGTCCCCAAAAGTATAAGTACAATTTTATATTATACTAATATACCCATTTAGAGATACTTCCATTCATTTCCCCGTACCACAAATAATGGTACGATTTTTCTAATAATATTTAAATCAAGTTACTATTTTACCGTCTCACGAATAGGAGTCCAATTTTTCAATATTTTCTCAAGTCATTTCCCAGGCACTTTTGCAAGCCTATTTCATTCTTTTACTTCATACGAATACTCCCTTCGTACCAAATTTACAAGTATCACAAAAATTGCTTAAAACACAATTTTAACAAGAACAAGTAGCGGGAATAACATATATGCATGTTATTACAAGTAAGGGGGAGTCAATAGCTTACCTAGTCAAAAATCAAGTTGACCCAAATTAATTTCTGATCGGCCTGGAACGCTCTATTCAGCGCCACGAATATTTATCCGGGACCAGAATCACGAACAGATGAATAATTAAGTTCGAGGAGTCGAGAATAGGAAGAATCCTAACCTTGGCTTTAGAACAGAAGGAGACGTACAGAGAATTGGGGAAGAAATACTTCCTCCAGCAAACCAAAACAAGATATACTTGGAACTTTCCAAGAATTGCAATTTGGCCCCTCAAGTTCTAACTTTGACAAAAAGGCCCCTAAACTTTCAACTTTGACATTTAACCACCTTAACTTTCTAAAGTAGTTAAATAATTAACTCAAATAAAATAACATATAAATATGCTAGTCAAGAATTTAACAAGCAAGTCAAGAATTTAACAAATAAGTCAAATATTTAACGAGGTTAAGGATGGGCGTTACATCCCCTTTATTCTTGGGTCCTAGAGTTAGCAACTTTTGACAACCCACTCCTGTCTGACCTTAGGATTTTTACGTCCCTTGGCATTAGGAGCAAATCGCAAAAGGCATTCTCCAGCCTTGTGACCTAAACCATCACACACAACACAATGATGAAAGCCACTTATAGATTGGGTTTTTACAAACTCTTTACCTTTCTTTGGCGCAGCATTCTTTACTGGAGCAGATGAATTTGCTTTGACAAACATCATCTTTTGAAGTTTTGGTGCGCTTTTCTTAAGTATGCGCATCTGGCGTAGAGGTGCATGGCTTTCATGCGCATGACCCTTATGCGCAGATTTGACATTCGAAGGATAAGCGTAACAAATATCAAAAGGTGCGTTGTCAAGCGCAGATTCAACTTTAGCCTTACCCTTGGCTTTTCCAGTTTGCTTCTTTGGGTAGACATAATGGAAATTTTGTCTCTGGACTTTCTCCTGTCCTTTACCCATTGAAGCAGAATGCTTTGCTTTAGGAATTTCAATAGTTTGCTGTGGTGTAAATTCCTTTTCCTTTTCAGAGCAAACTGCCCATTTAAAGTTATCACTAGTTGAGAACCCCAAGCCTTCCTTGTCTCCACTAGCTTTTTGGGATTCTAGAATTTGGTCCATAGTGACACGAGATTTGGTCCACTCATCAGTGATCTTGGTGAGATCAGCTATTTGAGCATCCAATTCTTCGTTTCTTACCTTAAATAGCTCATTTTGATCTGTGAGAAAATGGTTTTTTTCAGTAAGGGGAGTCATGCTCTTAATCTGCTCCTTAAGGAGGGTGATCTCAGATTTTAAAAGAGTTTTCTCCATCTTAAGCTGTGAAATTTCTCTAATTGATAAGTCCACTGCTTCTTTCATAGAATTGAATCTTTTGATTACCTTTTCAGCTTGCTGAAAAATAGACTCGCGCTCAGCAGCAGAGTCATCCTTTTCTATTACAATTTCAGCAGGAATTTCAAGAGATTCTTTGCGTATTGGCGCAGCAACAAATTTCTTCGTTAGGTCTGCTCTGGCAAATAAGTACTTGCCATTCTGTCTGGTTGGAGTTATATGTCCCATTTCTGCCAGTTCTATGATGGTGGGACCTTTCTTCTGAATAGTACTTGGCGCAGCCTTTGTGTCCATTTTGGGATCATTGTCCGAATCGCTATCAGCATCGGCATTGGCCACTAAGCAGAGCAGTCCATCCTCAGAGTCATCATCATCACTGTCTTCAGTGTCAGTCTCTATCCGGGTCTTGAGTTGCTTCTCAGCAGGGTCTTCTTCAGCAACCATTCCGCGCTGCTTTGAAAATCTCTGCGCAGTATTCTTCTTTATGTACTCAAATCTTGACGTAGGGCATTTTGATGCAAAATGACCAGGCTTTCTACAGTTGTAGCAAACCAAGTCATCTTCTTCCTTTGAGTCTCTGCCACGAGAGAATTTAGCTGGAGCTTTACTTGAGGATTCAGGTTTTGAGAATTTCCTGAATTTTTGGAATCGCTTAACAAACATAGCGAAATCATCATCATCCATTTCAAGCAGAGAAGAAGTGGAGACTTTGTCTGAGGTTTGAGCAGGCGCAGGTTCTCTTTGAGCAATCATTGAAATTGCTTTTCCTTTTCCTTCAGTTTCATCAATTCGATCAAGCTTAAGCTCATACACTTTTAAGTTGGCGTATAAGCTGCGCAGAGGCCAAGTATCTAAAAATCCAGAATCTTCCAGATGACTGGCCTTGTGCACATATCTGGATCCTAGCGCATCTAAGAATTGAGAATTTACTTCTTTATTGGTAAAGGTAGTTCCAAGAGATTTACAAGAGTTTACAACAGCACAGAAGCGATCATAAGTTTGTCTCAAGGTTTCACCATCCTTTCTCATGAAGCAGTTGAATTTTCTTTGCACCACAAATCTTTTGTTTTCCTTGCTTACTTTGTCACCATTCACATAGCCTTCAATAGCATCCCATAGATCCTTTGCAGTTCCACCGCTCACAATTTGATTGTGCGTGGAGAGGTCTAGAGTGCTGAGAATGATGTTTCTAGCTCTTCCATCGTAACCAACCCATTTCTTTTCTTCATCGGTCCATTCCCCTTTGGCCTTCTTGATTGTAGGATTATCCTTGTTGGTAGCAGCATCTAGATTGGCCTTCATTGGAATGTAGGGTCCTTCAAGAACAATGTCGTGGAGGATCTCGTCGATAGAGGAAAAATGAGTGAGCATGCAGTGCTTCCAGATTTCGAAGTGATCTTCATTCAGCACTGGAACATGTGAATAGTTAGCCATTGCCCAAGATTTTGAAGCCATCTTGAATCGGCACCCAAGCTGTTAAGCTTGAAAAACAAAACAAGTTTTATGAAGGTGTTTGCTCTGATACCACTTGTTGGTCCCTAAAGGGGCAACAAGGGTATGAAAAATGCTAGAGGGGGGGGGGTGAATAGCGTTTTAAAATTATTTTCAAACCCTTTTGCAAATCAATGGCTTATGCGCACAGTTCTTAAATAAGCTAAGTATAGCACGCAGTGAGAGTGTGAAATGCACAGCGGAAGTTTTAAGCAGCACCTGCGCAGTAAAAAGCTGCGCAAGGATAAAAACGCACGCGCTAAGTTTTGGCTTAAAGAGTTGGATAAAATGTTCTAAGGCAATAAGCAATAACAAACACAACGGCAATAGTAGCAATCTGATAAGATCAAACAAAGCAGTAATTCAGAAATGATTAGCAGAAAGTAAATAGCGAGATTAAAGAACAAGCTATTTAGAGAGGTTCGATCAATGAAAGATCTACGTCCTCTACCAAGATGGCTAGTCTTGGATTTTCTAATGGAGATCTTATTATATGAGAGAGTTACAAGATACAACAATGAAATACAACTATCTCAAAGATCTATAATATATGAAGAACAAATCCTAGACTAAACCGGTGTATCTCAAGAAGTATGATCGAAATAATCAAAGCTTCAAGAGGTGTGTGTGTGTTCAGAAATTCTGGGCTCTATGAATCTATGAGATGAAGAGCACGAAGAATTCTGGTGATACAAGGCTTATAGGATCTGGGCTTGGTTGAGTATGAAGGTATGAAGGTTGATCTTGAGAATTTCTGGAAATGAGCAAGCAATCTTCAAATCTTCAAAGTTTCTTTTGGAAGCAAGAACTCAAGCAACTTGGAAATGAAGATGAGCAGGCTATTTATAGCAGAGAGCTTAAAACTAGCCGTTGGTGCTCTGAGCAAGGACGATGAGCTGGCACAATATGATTGGTGCGCAGGTGTCCTTTATAGCCGTTGGAGCTCTGATCAAAGTTGATGACCTGGCACAATATGATTGGTGCGCAGGTGTTTTAGAGCCGTTGGAGACTGAGCATGAAGACCAAATTCAAAAGCTTCTTCTAGAAGGTTGACAGCTGTCTTCATTTGAAATATTTCTCTTGAGCGCGTCTCCACCGTTGGATCTGCTGAGTGTGCTTGCTTTGCGTTTCTGCACACCTCAGCATTTTTAATAAGCGTGCATCTTCTAAGCGCTTTCCAAGTTATGTAATCTGAATGTATCGAAACTGAGCAAGGATGCATGCTGCGCAGAGGAGACCTGCGCAGTGATGTCCTGCGCAGGGAAGTCCTGCGCAGAGACCACAGTCTTGCTTAGATCATTCCTTTTCGCTCCAAGTTTCAAGAATATGAGGTTGTTGAAAGATAAGCATAAGGACCAAGTTAATCTGATCTGCTCATAAAAGCCATGCGTATGGAGAATGAGCAAGTGATGCTATGCGCGCGGAGAATAAGCAGCTAATGCTATGCGCGCGGAGAATAAGCAGGTAATGCTATGCGCGCGGAGACTGAGCAGGTAATGCTCTGCGCATGAAACGTGCTGCGCACGAAATGTCCTGCGCATTATACTTGGTCTTCAGTAAATGAAACCTCAATTCCAAGCAAGCCCTAACCGCTAAGCCTATTCTATAAAATTGGACTTAGCTAAAAATAGAAGTTATAAAACTTCTTACATAGGATCCTAAAGTCCATAAAATACTTAGGTGATTGTATCAATCAATTCTAACATAATTGGGAGGGTTAAGAAATAAGCATACCCAACACGCTCCAACTTCCTGCTAAAGACGCTAGCAATAAACACGCATGAACCTCGTCACCGAAAGTAATCTCCAACGCAGCCAATGAGTCTATAACATCCATAAACTCATCGATGTGTTTAGCTATGGATCCTCCCTCTTGCATCTTGAGACTACCCATCTTGCGTATCAAATCAACCTTATTTGCAAGAGATGGAGTTTCAAATCTCTCAGTAAGATAATCCAATAGCTCCTTGGTGGTTTTCTCCTTCTTGGTAGTCTTCGCGATCCACTTCGACAAAGTAGATCGAACCACCCCTAAGGCTTTCCGATCCATGAGATCCCAGTCTTCCTGTTTTTCGCTTTCCGGCTTGACTCCTTTTAGAGGCTTATAGAGATCCTTATTATACAAGAGATCCTCTATTTGCATCCTCCAAAACCCATAGTCAGACCCATCGAATTTCTCCACCGCTTGTTTATCCTTGCCCATTCTTGATTGCTTGATAAACCTCTTTGATCGTCCAACCAAAGCTCTTGATACCAGTTGTTGTGGAAAAAGCCCTTCCCAACCCAATACCCAAGAAAATCGCAAGAAAACACACAAACAAGCACAAGAAATAAGAAACCCAAAGCTAAAGACAAAACGAACACAAGAAATTGTTTACCCAGTTCGTCAATATGTTTGACTACGTCTGGGGGCACTACCAAGCCAGGATCTTGCACTATAATATGTAAATATATAGTTGCAATGAGTATGAGGGCGGAACATTGCTTATATATGCTTTCTAGAATAAAACCTAACCCTAGACGGACAAAGAAACCCGAAATCTGGCCCAAAGACCGACTCAGAACAGATCTGTCCCGACACCTGGGCGGTCGCCCACTATTTGCTTCCGGCGGGTGATCAGTCTGATGAAGTGGGCGGTCGCCCACCATGACCCTGGGCGGCCGCCCAGAAAGTCAGTCCGCTCCGACGAATTTCCTTCTTTGCTCCGATTCGCTAGTTCCCGGTTGGTCCTCTATTCCAACAATTTGTTGATCCGGCCAGAATGGGAGGAAAAACTTAGGTGGTGTTTGATGAATTAAGCACTTAATGCTTGATGCTTAATAGATTGCAATGTATATTTTGGAGGTAGGGTGCCTTTGATGACATTGAGATATAGATGTAGAAGGTTACGTGAGGCTCTTAATGATTGAGAATCAAAACCATTGCTTAACCAATAAGAGCCTCATGGAACTTTCAACATGTAGAGCTCAATGTTATCAAGGCACCTTACCTCCAAATTATACCTTGCAATCCATTAAGCATCAAACATCAAGTATCTAAGTGCTTAATACATCAATCACCACTTTAATGTCTAGTTCAAATATTTCAAACTTGATGAAGACTCATCTAGCTATTCATTATCTCAGACTTAGCAATTAAGTTTGTAGAAATTAAATCTGAAATTGACGAAGACAATGCGATAACATATAAAGGAGCAAGTAACATCTAACAACTTGTCCTCTTGTACATTTCGAATTTCTTTTCTACTGATAACAACCCGGTATTGCCATTACTATATTACTCGGTTTATCCTCGTTTGTCTTTTCAAATATTTTAAAATTATATTATAATTTTTAAAAATTTAGTAACCTTAAAATTTTAGTTTTGAAAATAAGACTAACTTGATAATTAAAAAAGGATAAACAGAACTATTACTCACTCCGTCCCAAAATAATCTTCACACTTTTTTCGACATTATTACCAATGAAGTTTGAGCAATGATTTTAGGTTGATCTAATTATCATAATGAAAATTTAAAACTTGTTATTGATAGTATTGTTTATGGTGTGTTAATAATAAATTTTTGATTTTCATTAGTACGTACAACTGAGTCAACTTAAAATCATTGCTCAAGTGAGGTGGGACGGATGGAGTATAATACATGTAACCGTTTAGAAATAATCATACTCCACTCTATCCGAAATTCTGAAATGACCTTCTCATTTGTCATTTTTATTGTCTCAAAAAGTTCTTCACATTTCTACAATTTAAGCTTAAATGTGCATAAGAACGAAATATTTAGTGAAGCAAGCGTCCATATCTTTAAGAAGTTTAACTAGTTAAATGCGAATATCATTTTGAGACGGATGGAGTATTATAAAGTGTGAAAGGAAATAAAAGAGGTGATTAATCAGTTTACAAACTACGTAGTATATAAAGTCAAGGTTTGAAGTTGAAGTAATAAAATATCGCCAAATCTTGTTTGGATAGAGGAAGAGAAAGAGAAAAATGGTACTATTTCCTTTACATTTTCTATGGTTTTCCCTCTTACTTTCTCTTGATCTTAACTCTCTGATCATGTTTTTTACAGTCAAAATATGGATTTAATGCTGGGCAATGGGGTGATCCATTTGGAGAAACCACAAAATATGGACTGCATGCTGGGCATTGGGGTGATCAATATGGAGAAACCAGCGTAAACGAACCCGAAGAAGACATATCTCACATTTCTATAGTTACCAAAGGAGATGCTATTCAATCCTTCTCCCTTAAAAGTTCAGATGATCTTAAATGTTCAGTTGGCCTTAAAATTTCAGATGACAGCAGAAATTCAGGTGTTCTAAGTTTGTTTGGCCGTAAAAAAGGCGTCAAAAGAGCCAAGGTAAAGCATTAATATGAGGCCTGTGATTTTTAAAAATTTATTTTGATGAACATCTTTTCTTCACAGATTGATATTATCATCCAGAATGAAAAGATCACGGTCATAAGTGGAACGTTTGATATGTACGAAAATAGAAAGATCATAACGTCGTTATCTTTTACCACGGACAACAATAACAAGTTGTACGGGCCTTTTGGTAATAAGAAGGGAACCGCTTTTTCTATGGTTTTAAAAGATCATAGTTTCAGTAGGCTTGGTGCACATTGTGGGTGGCTACTTGATGATACTGGGGTTAAGTTAGGTAATCACCCGTTCACAATAACTGATTCTGTTAGGCCTTTTGGTGGTGAAGGGGGTGAAAACCAGTATGATTATAAGGCGAAAGGGGAGATATCGCGTATTTGTATCAAATACGAGGGTGGTATTCGCTCTATCAGATTCACAAGTAAAGATGAGAAAGGGCGGTTGAAAACTTCTAGAAGGATCGGTGGTGCACCCGAAGATCAGTGTAAGACAGCTGAGGTATGCTTTTTTACCCTCTGACAAACTAAGATTAATTATTTATTAAAACTTGAAATTAGTTTTTTTTTTTTTTTTTTTTGTATAGATTGTTATTGATGCGAAGAACGGTGAGAAGATTGTGGGAATCAGTGGGACGGTTGGAATATACTTGGATTTTTTGGTGATAACGTCTCTGAAATTTTACACTAGTGCAAACAGATCTTTTGGACCTTATGGTGGGGGTGCAGGTGACCCCTTTTCGTATATGGCTGAGGAAGGTTATATTACGGGATTTTATGGGCGTGATGGGGGGTTGCTTGATAGCATTGGACTCCATATCCAGGTTATGCCAAATCTTGATCTTCTGGTTGAGGCTGGTGAGATGAAACAGGAACCTCAATGTGAGTGAAAGATGGCTTTGAAGTCGTAAAGGTCAATGGGCGGAGTTTTGTTTCTTTTTTTTTTTCTTCTTTTTTGTTTGTGTTTGCTAGTGTGGTATGATGCTCCCATCCCATGTCATTCATTTTTGTAATGTATTTCATATGGTAATGTATGTTGTTTATCGAGTCAAATGATGTCTTATAATTTCCAATAATAAGTATGCCACGATTACTAGTTTTAGTTATGCATCCACATCTGTTGTGTTACACAAATATCACACATTAACAAGCGAATTAAATATGAATCGTTATATAGATTTGAGGGCCTACTCATCTTCTCATTTATTGATTTTAAGGTGGAATCTCCCATAGTGAATATTTACATATTGTGTTTCTTGGCATTGAGTCTTCTACAAATTTATTTATTTATCAATAATTTAAAGGGAAAAATGACAAAAGAGAACCCCTAATATAGCGTTGTTGCAGCATCAAGATCTCATGTACCATTTTTGTGTGTCACTCGTAATCCAACCGTTGACATGTTTAGATAATATTAGTTTAATGTCAATCTCAATAACTGTGAGCCATTAGATCACTTGTGGCATATGGAGTGGTATATAAAGTGGCACCGAGGATTTGGACTCACTTCATGGTAAATCTAAGATCCGGCCCATTTGGGTCACAGGCCAGGCTAGCCCGTATGACTAACGGTCTGGCCAATTAAGGTCCGAAATGAAAGACAATTTAGATGTTAAGGTCAAGTTAGAAATGCCCATAAGGTTTATGTATAGAAAAATTGACATTAAAATCCAGAATTCTGGAAATTAGTCTGCTAGCTGTTTCGGGCTAATTGTAATTGGTGCTAATGAAACAAAACACAACTAACAATACGCTACAAGAGGGGACAACTTGGAGCTAATGGACCAAGTGTCCCAAAGAACAAGTCCAAGACCAAAATGAGGATAACTTAGATAAATAAATACATGTTATAATATATTATTATGTGGATGTCCTTTGAACCAGAAGTGTACAAGAGAAGCTTTGCAAGATTATCTTTCGCGAAGCTTGCTAAGGAAGCTTTGTAAATATCTTCAGTGAAGCTTACTAGGGAAGCTTGGTAAATATCTTCAGAGAAGCTTACTGAGGAAGCCTTACTAAAGGATAGTGTTTATCCTTATGGAAGCTTATAGAGGAAGCCAATTTCCACCTATAAATAGTAGGCTCTAGTTTTCATTTCAATAGACTTCAGAAGTTCTTAACTTCTATCTTTCTCTCTTGTACACTCTCTCTATAATAGTCTTGAAATAAAATATTATCTATTGAGATTATGCTCTTGGTTCTTCAGTTTTATAACACGTTATCAGCACGACTTCGTTCTAGTTCCAGATCCTGAGCTATAGTCACCAAAGTAGGTACGGTATCGGTAAAATCTACCTAGTCTCTTTTCAAGTTATTTCAAAATTATATCTTATATATGTTTGCAGGATTTTAAAATAATAAGTGAATATAATTCTACGATGTTTAAAATTACATCACAGTTAAAACTATGTGGAGAAAGAATAACTGATAACGATATGCTAAAGAAAACTTTTTCCACATTCTTTCTTTGATTTGCACCTGTAGTAGCAATATCGAGAAAAAGGTTTTAAATGATATTCTGAATTGATCTCATCTGGCTGAGAAAAATAATGAGATCTTATTGAAAAACCACGAAGCCCGCCCCACTGGCTCTACTCCGTTCCCTGAAGTGAACGCGAGTATATATGATAATACTGAGCGAGGCCGAGAACGTGGGAGATTTAATAATCGGTATCATAATGACAATCACCCCAATAATGATGAAAAAATTTCTCGCCACCAGAAGTGGAATAGGGAATGTAATAATGAAATATCATCGACTAGACAAATTAAGCAACCGATAAAAATTGAGAATTTATGTTATCGGTGCAGAATGAAAAGCCATTGAGCCCGTACCTGTCGTACGCCTAAACATCTTGCTAAGTTGTATCAAGCATCAATCCTGAATAAAGAGAAAGATGTTGAAACAAATTTTATCTATGAAAACGATGATGTGAATCAAGATCCATCTACAAGTACACATCTGGATATATCAGATATTCTTAATCCAGATGTAAATGATTACATACTTAATGGGGGAGAAACCCAAACTAACTAAAGTATCTGACTCATTATAATTTACTTAAGTGTGTTCTATTATTTCAGTGTGTGTGTGTTCTAACATATTTAACTTTTACTTATAAATATATTTGATTGTAAATGATGTTAATATTAGTACAATATGAGGTAGTACAAAGATAATTGATGGCTCCAGAAGAGCTAACATAGTACTACTAAGAGGAACAAAAATAAGTATAAAAATGCATTGTTTTCATTTATGTCTCAAAGAAATTTATTATGCTTTAAAGGTATTCGTGAAAATGGATGTCATATTGAGACAAGTAATGAAGGAAAAATGAAATATTTATGCATTACAAAGACTGAATCAGGTAACAAATATGTGGTAGAAAAGTTACCTGTATTTTCCTCTAAAGTATGCTATACAAAGATTAGCATAATTGAAGTATATATGACAATAAACCAGAAGTTTACTGATATAAATGGTCTTACCAGTAAACCAGAAGTTTACTAATATAAATGATTTTAACAGTAAACTAGAAGTTTACTAATATAAATGGTTTTACCAGTAAACCAGAAGTTTACTGATATAAATGGTTCTACTATATGGCATGACCGGTTGGGGCATCCCGGTTCTAATATGATGCGAAGAATTATGGAAAATTCACATGGGGATCCATTGAAAAACCAGAAGATTTTTCAATCTAATGAATTCTCATGTGCTGCTTGCTCTCAAGGCAAATTGATAATTAAGCCATCACCAGCAAAAGTTGGAGTTGAATCTTCAAAGTTTTTAGAGAGAATTCAAGGTAATATATGTGGACCTATTGATCCACCGTGTGGACCATTTAGATATATTATGGTTTTAGTAGATGCATCTACTAAATGGTCACACATAAGTTTATTATTAACTCGCAACCTGCCGTTTGCGAGAAATTCGATTACGATCACAATTTCCAGATTATGTGATCAAGACAATTAGCCTTGATAATACTGGTGAATTTACATCAGAGGCTTTTAATAACTATTGTACATCTATTGGAATAGATGTTGAACATCCAGTTGCTTATGTTCATTCATATAAAATGGTTTAGCTGAAGCATTTATTAAACGAATAGCTAGACCGTTGCTTATGAGAGCAAAGCCACCTGTCGTAGCTTGGGGACCTGCTATTTTTACATGCAGCAGCACTTATACTCATCATGCCATCGAGTTATCATAAGTTCTCCCCATTAGAATTGGCTTATGGTCAGGAGCCAAATATTTCCCATCTAAGAATTTTTGGGTGTGCGCTATATGTTCCAATGGCTCCACCACAACGCACCAAGATGGGACCCCAACGGAGATTGAGGATATATGTTGGGTATGATTCTTCTTCTATTATATGATATCTTGAACCATTAACAGGGAATCTATTTGCGGCACATTTTGCCGATTGTCATTTTGATGAAAAAAAAAATTCTCAACATTAGGGGGAGAAAGTAATAAGCTGGAAAAGGAAATCAAGTGGAATACATTGCAATATTATCTTGATCCTCGTACGAAGCAATATGAACAAGAAGTTCAAAAGATAATCCACTTGCAAGAGATAGCGAATTAATTGCCAGACGCATTTACTGACCTAAAAAGAGTGACAAAGTCACATGTTCCAGCTGTAAATGCTCATATACGGATTGATGTCCCGATTGGACAATCCGCTAATGAATCTAAACCATGCCTGAAGCGTGGAAGGCCTATCGGTTCCAAAGAAAAAAATCCTCGAAAAAGAAAATGAGCAAATTATGAGAAAAGCCCCGTCGAGGTAAATGAATCTCCTGAAGAGATATATGACAAATCTGATCAAATACTTCCAGAAGAAGTTTAGATACCTGTAATCATTAAGAATGATGATATCTCGATCAGTTATGTCAGTACAGGAAAAAGATAGAACCGAGAGGAAACAGTTGTCGACAATATTTTTGCATATAATATAACGCTTAATGTTATGGAAAATAACGAGGATCACAAACCTAGGTGTATCGACGAGTATCGATGTTGAAATGATTGGCCAAAGAGGAAAGACGCAATTCAAGCAGAATTCAACTCACTTGAGAAGCGTGAGTTTTCCGGACCTGTAGTCCATACACCTGAAGGTGTAAAACTAGTAGAGTACAAGTGCGAAAACAAAATATATAGCACATTTTGTTGCACAAGAATAAAGCACGTCTTGTTGCACAAGAATAAAGCACGTCTTGTTGCACAAGGTTTTTCGCAAAGACCTGGAATTGATTATGAGGAGACATATTCTCCTGTGGTGGATGCAATTACATTCGCTATCTCATTAGTCTGGCAATACATGAAAAGCTTGATATGCGTTTAATGGATGTTGTCACTGCATATTTGTATGGCAGACTTGACAATGATATTTATATAAGAATCCCAGAAGGATTTAAGAGAATCCCAGAAGGATTCAAGATGTATGATGCATGCAATTCAAATTCTCGAGAAGTTTGTTAAATTAAATTACAAAGATCTTTGTATGGTTTAAAACGATCTGGACGGATGTGGTATAACTGTCTCAGTGAATACTTGGCGAAAGAATGATACAAGAATGATCCTATTTGCCCATGTATTTTTCATTAGAAAATCTGTTTCAAGATTTGTTATAACGGCTATTTATGTTAATCTAAATGTTATTGGAAGTCCAGAAGAACTTTCAATAGTTGTTAAGCTGCAAATGTGCTTACGAGGATAGAACTCCCAGAAGGAGTATTATCAGGAAGGCCAGTGATCTCACCTAACAAAATACATACCCCTGCCTAGAAGAGAGGGAGGCCAATTGATTCCAAGGATTCGCATCCCCGTAAACGGGTGAGTGCACAAAAGTTGAATCCCGTTAGCGATAATAAAATTGGAATCTCATCCGATCTATCTCATGATATTGCTCCAGATTATGGATTCGTTTGGAAAACGAAGTCGGGGGACGCCTCGACATTGACATCCATTTTTGAGAATAAAGAAATATCAGTTAGTCATGCATGCATATATGAGATATGTAATCGGGATGGAACAATTATCAACGGTGTATTTACTTATACAGTAGCAACTGAGATTATATGTGGTAATGATATTGAACCTCGCTCCGTAAATGAGTGTAAACAAAGAATTGATTGGCCTAAATGAGAGAAAGCAATCCAGTCAAAGTTCGATTCCTTAAAGAAAAGAGGAGTGTTTGGACCAGTAGTTCCTACACCTCTTAGGGTTATACCCGTGAGATATAAATGGGTATTTACGAGAAAAAGGAATGAGAGAAATGAGATTACGAGATATAAAGCTCGCCTTGTGCTATAAGGTTTCTCTCAACGGCTTGGGATTGACTTTGATAAAACATACTCTCACGTTATGGAAGTTATTAGATTCTGATATTTTGTCAGATAATGATCCAGCAGATCAGAAGTCAAAACAACTGCGGCGACTGATTCACGAAGTCACTACCTATAGCCACTTTTGAGAAGTATATGAAAACAATTGGCTTACGCAGATTGTTAGAGCTTCCACCCTTGTAGTTTTCAGGGGGAGTATCCAGACGATACTCAGATTTCATTGTACTCTTTTTCCTTCGGGCGGGGTTATTTTTCCCACCGGGTTTTGTTACCCGCCAAGGTTTTAATGAGGCAATGAGCGTTTATTGAAAAGATTGTGAGTTGTACTCTTTTCCTTCGAGATTATTTTTCCTAAAGGGTTTTTGCTCGGAAGGTTTTTAATGAGGCAACACGTGCGGCGCAATTACCATTCAATAGGAATCTCCAAGGAGGAGTAGGCGACTAAGAGATCGCGAGTAATGTTTTGTTCAAGAGGAGCATCATGAAGCTAAAAAATCGTGTACTCTTTTTCCTTCACTAGAGTTTTTATCCCACAGGGTTTTTCTCTGGTAAGGTTTTAATGAGGCATGCTACTTAGCTGCGGACATCCAAGGGGGAGTGTTATAATATATTATTATGTGGATGTCCTTTGAACCAGAAGTGTACAAGAGAAGCTTTGCAAGATTATCTTTCGCGAAGCTTGCTAAGGAAGCTTTGTAAATATCTTCAGTGAAGCTTACTAGGGAAGCTTGGTAAATATCTTCAGAGAAGCTTACTGAGGAAGCCTTACTAAAGGATAGTGTTTATCCTTATGAAAGCTTATAGAGGAAGCCAATTTCCACCTATAAATAGTAGGCTCTAGTTTTCATTTCAATAGACTTCAGAAGTTCTTAACTTCTATCTTTCTCTCTTGTACACTCTCTCTATAATAGTCTTGAAATAAAATATTATCTATTGAGATTATGCTCTTGGTTCTTCAGTTTTATAACAATACAGTATTTATTTAGAGGCTTATTTGTTTTACTCCCTCAGTCTCATATATATATATATATATATATATATATATTGTCACTTTTTTTTGACTTTAATGCATAAATATCAATCGAATCATTTAAATTAAAATTTAAAAGGTGTTATTGATAAATTACTAAGTGCTTTAACAATAACAATTTATATAATTTCGTTACTAAAGATTAGATTAATTTAGTCAAAGCTCATTTACGTTGATTATTAAAAATTAAACGTGATCAAAATAAATTAGACAAAAGGAGTATATAAATAAATATTCATAATAATTTAAAGATGAATGAAGTCATAAACTAGGCTCCGTTTGTTTCGCAGAAAATAACTTCTGGAAAACGATTCATTGGAAAATGTTTTCCGAAAAACGATTTCTTGGAAAATGTTTTCTGGAAAACGTAATTTCCACTGTTTGGTGAATTTTAAGAAAATGCTTTCCGGAAAACTTTTTTAGATACATTAATTTTGATCACCTAGAGTATATATTAAAAAGAAATAATCAATAAATTAGTCATTATCTCCAATTTCAATTATAAAGTAATGGAAATGTAGTTTTATAATTATAATGAACTAAAGTTAATAATTTAACATATTGCAAAATATTCATAAAAATAAAATATTTTTAGACATTTTTTAATTAACTGAGTATATTTAAAAAATAATTTTCGTAAAATAAAAATTGGAGTTAAAACAACAATTGAAGTGTTAGCATTTTCGGGAAAACGTTTTCCTTAGGTGGAGGTAAGGAAAACGTTTTCCTTAGGAATGGAGGAAAACCATTTCCTGAAAAACATTTTCCCCATTTTCTGGTGTTTGGAAAATGTTTTCCGGAAAATGTTTTCCTCCGAACAAACGAAGCCAAGAGGCAATAAAACAGTAGGAACAAACGTTATTCTGTTCGCCCACTTTAATGGTGTTTAAATATTTTTTCAACAGTTGCTATAAAAGCCTCGGTACTAAAGAAAAGTTAAAAGAGCAGCAAATGGGTAATAAATAATAATTAAGCATTTGATTGACAATGGTCACGGGGGTGTGGGAGTGGGCCTCAAAGGACAAAGCCTTGTGAGCTTGGCTTCAATCAAACCTCTACTCTTGCCTCTCTCTACCCCATGGAACCGTCGTCAAATAATTATCAACACCTACAACTTTCATGTGCCAAGGAAAAAGAAAACTGTTGTAACCCAACAGTTTGATACCAGCTTGATGATAAAAGTAGCCAAAAAACAAATATACAATGAAAATAAAACAAATGACACTATCTTGTTATTAGTTAAATTTACATCATAATAAAAACATAAACTAGATTACTGACTTACTGACTTACTTAGTTTGTGTACTAGAATTTTAGATTACTAAAACATATGACAGATTACTCAACACTTACCATATTCAAATTTAAATGTGTTCTAGACCATAGTATATCTAAAACACCATATTCAGGTACTAGATTCAAAGTGCTTTAGATTGTTCTTGAATCACTCAATAAATGGCACATGGCCAGGCACATAGATATTTAACATCTAAATATTAACGGTGTTAGCAATAGTGACCTTCGCTGCATAAAATGACCATTTGAGGTACTATACTCGCAACAAAAATGACATTAGGTACCAAACCTGCACAAAGTGACCAATTGGGGTACGTTTTTTTGCATTTTTTCCTATGATAAATTATTGCAATAAGACCGGTAAATAAGTGCTCAACCAAACATCACAAACACTGCAACAAGAATCAATTCAAGTATTACACAAAGGCCAACACAATGAAGAGAATGCATATGCTCTCGACAAAAGAGAGAACACAAAAACTCTCGACGATGGAGATAATGCAAAAGCTCCAAATGAATGAGAGAAATTCTAATTTCGCTACGGTAACCAAAATAGTTTAGTTGCATAAGAAAAGAAAATACGTAATATAAAGAAAGTATAAAAGAAATACATAATTAATTGTTTATTGAAAAGAAAAATAAATATCGTTGGAAAGAGAAAGAGAAGGAGATTGAGAAAGAAAGAAAGAAAGAAAGAGAGAGGGAAGAACACATTACATCATTCCTCTGTTTTTTTCCCTATCTCATTCATCATTGTTTTCAGAGTGCTAGTATTCACACATGCAAAATTGTTGAATAAACCCGCACACCATCAGCATTCTATTTCATGCAAAAACTCAATTATTCCCACACCATTTCAACCTTTCAACCTAGTCTCTCATTCTTCCTCAGTTTCTCTCAACCCACTTCAGTTTCAGGACAATTCAAGGCTTTACATTATTGAAAGGAAAATCAACAAAAGGAAGTCATACAAGATTTAGGGCAAAATCTCACTTGTGAAGTTAATGTCCAATTTGTCGAGAAATTTTAGTTTTTCTCTCAATAATGTAGTTGAATGTATGTTTCTTCATGTACTACATCAATATTATGCATCAAAATGATATTTTTGTTCAGCTATAAATTTTGCAAAACTTTCACAATTTCCCAACTGCCATGTTCGGCCCTGGTCTACCGAACGATTTACAAATGTTCGGAAAAAGCTGACCGAACATGTGCTTATCGCTCGACCAACGTCGACCGAACATTTTAAGTATGTTTGGCTGAGCCCGATTGAACATTACTAATTTGTTCCATAAGCTATGGCCGAACATCACTATTTTGTTCCATGAGTTCTGGTCAAACCGTAATTACGAAGACGGTAAAAAACACAAAGAGAATGGATTCGGTGAAAGAATTTTGAGTAGCGTGCCGTTTCATCCATAATTCTTTATCTTTCAACACAATTGAATTTTAGAAGAACTTTTTTCTAGAGAAATTTTGATTTTATTAACTGAGGTAAGAACAATGGGGTAAGAACTTTGGGAGAGTTTAGTTAGTGAAAATTTAATTAGTAGATGGATGAGGGAGTTAATGCTACGAGTGTATTTAGTAAAATAGGTAGGAAAATGAAAAAAAAAATAAAAAAAAATATTGACGTTTATCTTATAAGAACGTTAGTATGAATATTTTGATTGGTAATATTTTTGAAAGAATTGTCATTACAGATTTATTCAGCTATTTTAAATGTGTGAATAATAGCTTTCTTGTTTATTTCCTGTTTTAATTATTTTAAATGTGTGAATTATAGCTTTCTTGTTTATTTCTTGTTTTTATTAAAAGCTATTCTTGTTGAATATTACGGAATGTACACAAGAATTGATTGGAGTTTTTTGTTAGAGTTTCTCTTAAAAGAAAGAGAGGAGCCTGATAGGGCATCTCCAACCTATTTCTTCATTTCTTGCTTTATTTCTTCATTTTTTTCAACTCCAACCTATATCTTCAATTTTGACTTCAAAAATAATATACTAAGCATTTTGCTCTTTCACCTCATCATTCCACTACTTCTCTGATTTCACAAACACTACATAAACTTTAGTCATTTTGTATATTGAACACTCTCTTTTATTTCAAATGATAAATTTTAAATTAATTAGTGAAAGTCTAGAATAGTTTTAAAATAAATTTTATTATTTAATATAATAAAAATAATAAAATACGATTAAAACATTAAATAATAGATAATTAAAATTATTACTCATATATATTACACAAAGCAAACACATTAACACAAGTAAAGCATAAAAAGAGTTTTGTATATTGAACCCTCCCTTTTTTATTTTTTATGTACTATTAAAATGTTTTAAATTTATGTATTATGTATTTTATATAAATTTCAATATATTTGATGTTGTTGTTTAATTAATATTTATGTCTTATTTTTGTTGGATGCAATTACAACATAGACTAAAACTAATTTAAGATTATGTAAATGATAATTTTTAATTATACAATACACCTTGTGAACCTTTTTCTGTCTCTCTGTTCTCTAATTTTACTATTTTGTTTGTAAGTTTTATTTCTTCAATTCTAGTTCTTAATTAGGATTTCCTTTTGTTTGAAAACTAGTTTCAATTTCTTTCTTTTGGTATTTCCTTGTTTCTGTTTTAGACTTTATCGATTAGGGTGGTATATAAATTTCGAACCCACTCTCTAAATTCAATCTCATATCTGATTTTGGGATTTCTTATTTATATAACTCTAAGCACAAAATCTGATTATTTGTTTTATCCTTGATTTGAATAATTTAAGAGGAATGATGGTTAATTTGTGTTTGAGTTTATTGTCTTCTCCCCTTGTTAAGAGCCTTTGCATTCTCCCCTTGTTGGGAACCTAAATTTTTGTGCAATTGTTGTTGTTTGTTCAATCAAACAGTGTTTGGGAACATCGGTTGGCGGTTAGCTAATCGGGATGCGTTGGCCAAATTTGTTCCGAGTGAGGATTTTGTAAATGCCAAAATTGGGAAGTGTCCAAGCAAAGCTTGTAGATGCAGATGTGCGTCCGTAGACATTGTGAAGAGAGACACAAGATCGAAGATTGTGAATGGTCATAAGATTCACTTCCGGGGTGATATATGGCTTCACAATGGTACTAGTGCATTTGGTGGCATTGTATGCACGAACACCCTCGTTTGTCATCCCTCTGTTTACTTTTATATAATTCAAATTGTCAATTTGATGATTGATAATATTTGGGTTGAGCCTCTAAAATTTGTGGAGAGCCTACTCGAACTCTTATGCTTTTGCATCTAATTTAATGGTAGCTTGAATTTCAAAAAAAAAAAATATAATAAAATAAAAAATTATGCAATACACAAAATATGCAATTTTTAATATTATAGGGACTAAATTACAACTTGGAGAGTTTTTCAAAATATTCCGTAATAAACATTAAATTAGGAAGTAAGAAAATAAAAATTAAAAAAGGGGCATTGAACCGAGTTCTTTTCTCTTTCCACCATCACCTCCCTCAAAGTTGTGCCCTTCACGTGCTCCAGACTCTGTTTCATCCCTACAATACCGACATTTCTCTGCACCTCTTCTATCACGGAAAGCCTGCCTTCCCTACCCCTTGTCTTTCCTTCCAAAACAATTCAACACAATTGAACTGAAAACTGATGCCTCCCTATGTTCAATAATCCATCAAATCAACCCAATTTCTTCACAAAAATGAATTTAAAATTCTTCCAATTTCTGATATATTTTCTCCATTTCCTCACCTTAGCATCATCTTCAAGTTCAACCCCCCATTCTTTACCATTCCACGATTTGTTACTTCCTTCAGATGCTTTATCTTTGTTAGCCTTCAAATCCAAAGCCGATTTGTCCAACAATCTCCGGTTCAACTCAACCTTCTCTCACTGCAAATGGGTCGGAGTACAATGCCAGCTTCACGGCAAGGTTTTTCGTCTTGTTATCCGAAGGGTTTAACCTCGGAGGGGTTTTCAGTTCCGATACATTGACTCGTCTTGACCAGTTACGAGTTCTGAGTTTGCAGAATAACTCACTCACCGGACCTATTCCTGATCTCGCCGGACTTATTAATCTCAAAACCCTCTTTCTTGACCATAATCGTTTCAGCTCATCGGTCCCTCCGTCATTGTCCTCGCTTCACCGTCTCCGAACGCTGGATCTGTCTCACAATAATATTACCGGCGTGATTCCTCCTACATTCAACAATCTACGCCGGTTGTACTATCTTCGCCTAGACTCCAACCGGTTAACTGGTTCGATTCCTCCGCTTAACCAGTCGACTCTCCAGGTTTTCAATGTTTCCGATAATAATTTAACTGGTGCCGTTCCCGTGACGTCTGCTCTTGTTCGGTTTGGCCCGTCGTCCTTTTTATTGAATTTTCGACTTTGTGGTGAGATTGTTAGGAAGGAATGCAGTTCAGCTTTCCCCTTCTTCGGCAATTCAACTGAAGCGCCGGCGCCGCCAGGGACGGCGGAAAGTGCGGAATTACAGGGGGTTGCATTGGCTCGGGCAAATGCAAATAACCACAAGCGAACCGCAGTAATTATTGGTTTCTCAATTAGCGCTTTGGTTCTTATCAGTGCCATTATGTGTTTGTTAATTGCAATCAGTAGACACAAGAGAAATCAAAAGGATTTGGATCCAATGATAATGGCGGCGGACATGGACGCGGCGGCGGCGATGATTAGAATGGAAGAAGCGAACGAATTAGAAGAGAAGGTAAGGAAATTGCAGGTGATGCAAGTTGGAAAGAGTGGGAATTTGGTGTTTTGCGCCGGAGAAGCGCAGGTGTACTCTTTAGAGCAGCTAATGACGGCTGCGGCAGAGCTGCTTGGGAGGGGGACGGTGGCAACCACCTACAAGGCGGTGCTTGACAACCGTTTGATCGTTTGCGTGAAGCGGCTTGACGCTTTGAAGTTGGCGGGAACGAGCAAGGAGGTGTTTGAGCAGCACATGGCGGCGGTGGGAGGGCTGCGCCACCCTAATCTGGTCCCACTTAGAGCCTACTTTCAGGCGAAAGAGGAACGGCTCCTTGTTTATGATTATCAACCAAACGGAAGTCTCTTTTCCCTCATTCACGGTAAGTTCACTACTCACTGCAACCCTCTCTTTACCCCTCTCTTTGGGTGAACTCACTAATGAGTCAACTCGGTGGGATAAATTTATGTACACGTGAACATTATCTTTGACTGATCTAGTCAGCAACAATGCTAAACCAGATTATGTTAGAATAATTATTTTAACTACATTATTTTCCATTTCTAAACCATCTAGATTTAGTACTTACTCCCGCCGTCTCAGCGGCACGAGTAGGGCCGGAGGAGTGAAGAGAAAGAATGAGTGCGGTAAATAATAGTGTTAGTTGAATAAAATTAGTGGTGAAAAATGAAAAGAGAAAATAGAAAATGAATAGAGAGAATGAGTGAGGTTAAATGGTGGATTTGGTTGAATATAAATTTATTAGATATTTTCATTTTAAACAATCTCATGAAGAAGAGAGAGAATGAGTGAGACTAAATGGTGGAGTTGGTTGAATATAAATTTATTAAATATTTTCATTTTAAACAATTTTAATTATTTTGAGACGTCATAAATAAGTCCTACTCCCTCCGTCTCAAATTAGATGTCGTTTTGGGAGTTAATTTTTGTCTCAAAATACTTGTCGTTTTACAATTTTCAAGGCTTATTTATTGTTGTATACCAATTCTACCCTTATTAATGATAATGAATTATCTCTTGCACATGCATTTAATAGTCTAGGTAGTTAGATTACTTTAGGGGTATATAAGACATTTTCACATACATTAATTGCATTTCTTAATATGTGTGAAAGTGTCTAAAACGACATCTATTTTGAGACGGAGGGAGTATTTATTAAGTCCTATTTAGGCTGGTTCAAGAGTCCGCAAATGTACTTATAATCTAAAAGGACAATCTCTGGGGTAACGGAAACTGGTAAAATGAGTCAAATGACGTCATTAAGTTGAGTACGACAAATTTCGTTTATCGAGGTATTGCTGTCGATGGGGACGTACACATCTTCACGTGCTGGCAATGTCACTCTTCCATCTGAGTTTGTTTTTTTGCTTCTTTTGTTCAATTATCCAGAAAAAATTTAAGTAATGATTTTAAGTTAGTTTAATTTATATAATAAAAATTTTAATTTAAAATCAATAGTATTTGTGTTGTGTGTTCGTAACAAGTTTTAAAATTTTATTATGATTATTACATTAACTTAATATTATTGCTCAAACTTCATTTTGAGATAATGCGAAAAATATGGGAACAACATTTTCCAAAGAGGGAGTATTATTTTTTTCTTTTTTTCTATTTTTTTTTTTTTTGTGCCCGGTGAGGAGTAGTTTCAAAGTTTGCTATGAAACTGTTTGTCGGGGGCATTATTATAGCTCTTCCATTTCAATAACGGTGGGGGAGTTTGTTGTTTTGTGATACTCCCTGAACTACCTTTCCGTAAAAACACTGAGAATTTGATTTTGATAGTAAAATCTACAAATAATATTGTAATCCGTTTTAAGTTAGTAGTTTCTAATATAATTGAAATTTGAAAAAAAAAATGGTAAAAAATCAATGAAAGACTCATTTTAGACAAAAAAAATCATTCATTTTATGTTAGAACAAAACATGTTAGTATTTATTTGAGGCAGAGTGGCGGTAAATCTTTTGCTCTCTCGTCCTAACATGAAAAACGCTACAGACACAAACCAAGTTTGGTTTAAGGTGAAACCTCTAATATAGTCTAGTGTCGGTCTAATTCGAACTGATAAAGTCTAGTACAGACTTTAGTGCAAGCTTATGCTCACCCTTAAGTCTCTCTCTACAAGCCTATATGTTTAGTTCTCTAATATACTTGTCTAACATTTCTCATTGTAACAAATGTTTGTGTGCATATTGTAGTATGTAATTCGGCTTCATCTTGATACTGCAGGTTCAAAATCTAGTAGAGCAAAGCCACTACACTGGACATCATGCTTAAAAATAGCAGAAGACGTAGCACAAGGCCTAGCCTACATCCACCAAGCATGGAGAACTAGTCCACGGCAATCTCAAAGCCTCCAACGTCCTCCTTGGCCCGGACTTCGAAGCCTGCCTCACCGACTACTGTCTCACTGTCCTAACCGACATCTCCGATAATCAAGACGACCCCGATTCTTCTGCCTATAAGGCCCCTGAAACACGTAAACTGAATCAGCAAGAAACATCCAAATCAGATGTTTACTCATTTGGTGTGCTCTTACTTGAGCTTTTGACGGAAACCTCCATTAGAGCACCCTAATTACTTAACGGCGGACGATTTGGTCAAGTGGGTGAAGTCAACTAGGGATGGGGAAGGTTGTGGGGATGAAATGGACGGATGGAGATGCTGCTCGAGGTGGCTATTGCTTGCAGTGAGAGCTCGCCGGAGCAAAGACCGACAATGTGGCAAGTGTTGAAGATGATACAAGAGATTAAAGAAGCTGTTGTAATGGAGGATTATGAGTTGGAACCCTCTAATGCTGCCGCTGCTGTACCCACACCCACCTAGCTAGCACCCTAGCCTTAATTTGTGTGTTGAACCAAACATGACCACTTACAGAAACTACATAAAAATAAAAGTAGTACAGGAGATCTGAACTCATAAAAGTGGGTGGCGGTTGCGGTGTCAGTACATGACAAATGCCATTGGATCGTAATTTACATTTACACCCACACCCACTTATATTAAGAGCGATACATTTATTAATAGAAATTTGAAATCCATAGGAGATCAAAGTTGGTCATGGTGGTGTGATTTGAGTAAGGTGGCACATGAATGTGGTGCCGATATTAAAATTGTTCATCCAATGAAGCTATACTGTAACCGAAACTTGGTGTAAGATGGGGTACCTAGTAATGAATATATACTCCTCCCTCCGGTCCAAAATAACTGTCTCTTTTTGCATTTGCACAACTCTTAAGAAATGCAATTATTATCATGGTTTGATGACAAAAGTTCCAACTTTACTCCTATTAAGTGTGCAACTTTTTTACATTAATGTCTCACACTAAGACAATTAATTAAAGAAAATGCAACGCTAAAAGAGACATTTAGCTCAAAAGTGACAATTATTTTGGACCAAAATTTTGGTCTAAAAGTGACAGTTATTTTGGACCGGAGGGAGTATTAAAATATTAACTAACTGCAATTAATAGATGCAGCATTTAGTTTTTGTTTGACAAATTAAACCTTCAAAAGTCGTTCACAGAAGTTATGTGGCTTGAAATGAAATGAAATGAATTGAATTGAACGATGAAAGATGTCCGTGTTAGAAGGTTACAACTTATAAGTGAACAACTAACTATTTATTAGACGTATATGTGTGGAGATATTCTCCATATCTTAGGCCTTGTATTTATCAATTAAGAGAAAATCTTAAGAAAAACTTGTTTTACACTTGCTTTAGTGTAAAACTTGTTTTCATCCCTTAATGTAAACAAAATCTCTTAATGAAAAACACGTTTTACGCATCTCTTAGTGTAAAACAGGTTTTTCATAAGACTGACTCATCAATTAATTATGGTTAGTTTGTACTATATTTAGGGATAATAGGGAGAGTATATCTTAGTCCAAGGAAGAGTCCTAAACCTTCCTGAACCTTGCCCGAAACCGACAAGACCCAACGATCCAAATGGAACCCTAGATCGTTCTAACGGAAGAATCGTTGATGATTGGCGGATACCTTGACCCAATGCCCCCAAGTGACGCAAACCAAGGACTTTGGTGATGTGAGATGGAACGATGGAACCAAGACCTTCGCTACCTATTGTAACGGCAACCTTGGGCTAGTGAATGACGCCACAATCGGGGATGGAAAACCGATTGATAAGTCGGATAACGAGCGCCACAAGTTTACACTTGATAAGCTCAAAATAAATAAGAGAAAAACACTCTCAAATATTATTCATCAAAGTCGTATATATCATATTACAAATGAACAAAACTTGGCTATTTATAGCCTTCTTGGAACATCCCTCCAAGTTTAGGATAACAATAAAATAAATGTATGGATAAGCTCTAAGGTTGAGTTCACACTATATTTTTACATGTGTGAAATGTGAAACACCAAAGGGTTGATTAATCTCTAATGTGAACTCAATAAGTAGATGAATCTAGAGGCAAAATGTGAATTCCCGTCTATGAATACCACCCTTTAGTAAATCAGCCATAACTTATTCTAGAAGGATCCAAATGTCACTCCGAAAAATGCGTTGGAAACTAGACATCCGTAGCTTTCCGAAAATGTATTAAACACCTTATTCGCATGAAAATTGAGTCCATGGAGGTCCACCGGAGTTGGCACAAATTTTTTGAAATTTCTGAAAAACTTCCAAAAGCATCATGAAACAACCATGGCCATGGAATGAACCATGAGTAGGTCATGGTTAGGGCTAAAAATCCACTGAAATGATGTGATTTCGGACCATCCAAACCACTTGATGTTTTCCTAACCGTGTTCGTATCACTTCCTCAAAACCAATACACACGGTTGTATATATGTACTAGGATCAATTGTATTCAATAACAAGGAAACAGATTTTCCATCGTCTGCCTCTCTCGTTCTCTCTCTCTTTCATGCCGTGTGTAAATCCGGTTGGTGTTGGTGCCCTAGGCACGTTTGTTAAACGTTGTATAAGTTATCATATTATTCTGATGATAAAGAGATAATAAGATTATTATTATTGCTCATGTTTGCTTATAATAATCTTCGTCCCTAGAGCTTGTTAAGCACTAGTATAAAGGCTAAATGATCATGGGATGATCATGGGATGATCATGTTAGATTTATAGGTACTTATTTGGAACAAGGTACTGGACATGACCCGCTGTATGAGATTTATGTCATGGTCTATGTCATATATAATATAAGTCTCATATTAGTTATGTCATTTGAATCCTTAGACATGAAGTTATTATAGTCTTCCACTTGATGAAGATTATGTTTGACATATTCAAACGCTGCCTTAACATGGTAGTCATAAAGGGTATGATTGACATAATCAGATTCACGTAGGGAAGAATAATAAGCTAAATGGATTTGTCCCTCTTCGGAGAGATGTCAAGCTTGGGCCCCTCGAAGGAATGATGTTGGTGAAATGTTTGGCCAAACTCAAATGGATTGATTGGACCAATGTCATTTGGATTATCAACATATTCGGAATCGAGAAAGTATTTAACAATACAAGTTGACTTATTGACCATGACTTGTGTTCAATGACATCGTGGACAAAGGGATTATGACATATTCTAAAGGAATGCGAACTTGTATCTAGTTATACTATTTGGGTAGGTATGACGGTTTGCTAGAACCTAATCATATCTTATGGTTTCATGTTTGAACCCATTGCCAACTTGGTATAATCCTAGAGGGTCACACACGAGAGAACGAATCTTAAAAGGACTAAAATGGAAAATATGGTCTTCTGAACCATGTTGTGCGACCGCACAAACTGGGCTGGGCGGCCGCACAGTTTTGGGCGACCGCACAGATAGTTTTGGGCGGCCGCACAAGCATGTCGGGACAGATTTCCTAATTTGATTTGGAAAAAAAATTTGGACGGGTTTAAACACAAGTTTCCTATTTGGAATAGGTCTTACTTGTATATAAACACCAAAATTCAGCCAGAACTTGTTCCAAGCTTTTGTGCAATTCTCCAAAGAGTTTGAGAGAGTTTTATTTTGTTCTAAGACATCCTAGATTGAAGAACAAAATAATACACAAATGATATTCCATATACTTCATATTAGTTATGAAAACGTGTTTCACAATTTTGGTCTAGCAACCAAGATCAAGTGTTCTTGATATTCGTTCGTGGTGTGGATACCGCTAGAGGGTGAAAATTATCATCTTCAAAGTTCGTGATTCTTGCTATGATCGTGATCAAGGTTTTCAAGTCTCTATCGAATTTAAGGTTGCAAAAATCAAAGGCATCAAGGGTTAGTATTCTATTATTCATTATGTTGTATTTGACTTAATCATATGAATGGATCTATGGGCTTTGGGTTTCATAAAAATTTAAATGCTAAATTCCGCTGCGCATGTTACTCCGAAACCCTCCAGTCGTATCAGAGCCCCGTTCATGTTGATTATTTCAATACTTAGATCATGTTGTGTGTATATAAATTGTTTGTATGCCTAGCATGATATGAATATTGGATTATATGATGTTTATGTGTTATATGATTTTATGTGGTTTATTGTTTTACAACTTTAATCGCACTATTCAATCGCACTAAAAATTATGATGGATTCTGAATTGTTTGATTATAAATTTTGATTGGATCAAAGTTTTGATAATCGGGGAAAAAAAATTTTGAGATAAATTTTCGAACTTTAAAAATTTTGTCTGATGCTACTGTGCGACCACACAGAAAATATTGGGCGACCGCAGAGGTTTTTCTTGGGCGGCCGCACAGTTGTCAGGATTCTGGTTTTTGATTTTCGGTCAGAATCAGAATCTGGAATTTTGATGGGGTCCGACCAGACCAGTGACAAGACCAGCCAGACCTGCTGATCTGGAGTGGGTTTTGGGCAGTTGGTTTGGGTGTGAATCCTGGGGTTTGATTTTCCTATTTGTTTTAGTCTTGTGATTCTAAGATTGGTTCAAGGTTTTGGATGGCTAATCTACGTTCATCGAGATTGTGTTTCCCAAACTTGATCGCAATCAAAGTTTCAAGGATAAAACGAAGTTAGAATTGAAGAGTTCAAAATTGCTAAAATTGAGAAACAAAGTTCTTGATTCAAAGATTGGAGATCCATGTGGAATTGTGGATGCAATTAGCCTACGTTCATCGAGACCATCTATTGCTTAGTTTCGGTCACATGGACTACTTTCTTAGTTTCTTGAATTAGTGCGGGATTGTGGTTGCCAATGGCTTAGTTCGACCGCACTTCTTGTTGTCTTGATTTGGAGATGATAACCAAAGTTCAAATAGTCTCATCCTCATAATTATAGAGAAACTAATGACACATAAATGTTGTGCTTAAATTAATGATGATTAATTTAGTGGCTAAACTTGATGCGTAACATGTTTATCTTGTGTGCTCATAAATATGTTGTATGCTATATGGTAATGAACATTCAAGAAAGTTTTAAGTCCTCTTGCCATGCCATGATTAAAACACTTGTTAGTGCATGGATAATTTTAATGTGGGTTCGCCCTAGCGAGGTACATTGACTTTATTCATGTATGAGCAAGATGGATGATGTGGGCACGCCCTAGCGAGGCACATCAACTATACGTTTAAAATGGTTGGACTTAATAATGCGTCAAAACAGTTTTGGGCCTAGGCAAAGATGATATTAAACATGCTTTTGAAATTAGATCTCTAAGAATCATATTGGATATGATTGACAAAAATTGTCTACCTAATTAATTTGATTTTGAGCGGTGCGCCAAAGCGTACTTAAAATTAAATTAAAGTTGGATCTTAGCCCAATTTAAAAGAATCTCAGAAAAAGATCTAAGAGTCATATTGGATATGATTGACAGGGTTGTCTACCTAATTAATTTGGTTTTGTGTAATCCGCCATAGCGGACTTGAAATCAAATTAAAGTTGGATCTTAGCCCATTTAAATTATATTATACATTGGATGTATAAGAAGGTTATATAATTTAGTGGGAGTATTTTTGAAAATACATTATTTATCTCTTTAATGAGATTGGTACTTGTAAAATTTTGGAAATTTTGCATGAGTTGTAGATGACAACTAACCTAAAATTGTTGCGATTAATCCTTGTTAAGGATAAATGTTGGGTATGCTTATCACTTAACCCTCCTACACTTGTTGGAATTGATTGATACCATCACCTATAAGTATTTTTACGGACTTTAGGACCTCATGTAAAGAAGTTTAGAACTTCAATCTTTAGCTAAGTCCTTTTTATAGTATAGGCTTAGATGATAGGACTTGAAGCTTTAAAGATCAAAGATCACCTAAGCAAGGATTCATTCGCTACGCAGAATGTTCTCTGCGCAGGTCGCCACTGCGCATAGATATCTTTACGCAGACCTTGACCCTGCTCAATTTTCAAGATCTTACTTCCTAAACTCAAGAGATCTCTTTGTGACCAAGCATGGTGCGCATGCTGCTCATGCGCTGAATCCATGCGCGCCGGCAATGCGCATGCCTTTGTGCGCGGACACAACCTTGGTCAAGCTCCTCATCTCCTGATCTCTCATTCTAGAAAGTTTGGAAACGCTTAGAAGATGCACGCTTATTAAAAAGCTGAGGTGTGCACAAACGACAAAATAAGCACACTCAGCAAAACCATTGGTGGAGACATGCTTCAAAGAAATTTCTCAAGAGAAGACAGCTGTCAACCTTCTAGAAGAAGCTTTTGAAACTGGTCTTCAAGCTCAGTCTCCAACGGCTCTATATACCTGCGCACCAATCATATTGTGCCAGGTCATCATCTTTGATCAGATCCCCAACGGCTATAAAAGACAGCTGCGCGCCAATCATGTTGTGCCAGCTCATTGTCCTTGCTCAGAGCTCCAACGGCTATATTCAAGCTCTCAGCTATAAATAGCCTGCTCATCTTCATTTCCAAGCAGCCTTTGGATTTAGCCCTTTTCATCGGCCCTTGATCATCACCTTTGATCAAGCCCCTCTTGTTGGCCACTATGCTTCAGAGCTCGAGTTTTATGCTTCACTGAAAAAACCATGAAGATCTGAAGACTGCTGCTTAGTTTTTCCAGATTCTTTAGAACAGCCTTCAAGATCTTCAAACCTTCAAAACTCCTGCTCATATCACAAAGCCTATATCACCAGAATTCTTGGTGCTCTTCATCTTTCATATTCATAGAGCCCAGAATTTCTGTCACACACACACCTCTTGAAGCCTTGATCATTTTGATCTAACTTCTTGAGATACACCGGTTTAGTCTAGGATTTGTTCTTCATAGATAATAGATCTTGAGTTAGTATTGAGCTCAAATGTTGTAATTTGTAATACTCTCTCATATAATAAGATCTCCATTAGAAATCCAAGACTAACCATCTTGGTAGAGGATGTAGATCTTTCATCGATCGAACCTCTCCAAATAGCGTGTTCATTATACTTATTGCATATTCCCTGCTTAACTTTTTATGAACTGCTTTGTTTGATCTTTCAGATTGCCACTCTCAGATGTTGTAATTGTTATTGCTCATTTGCCTTAGAATCCCATTTTGCGCCACTCTTTAGCCTCATACTTAGCGCGTGCGTTTTTATCTCTGCACAGTATACCCTGCGCAGAGCTGCTTAAATTTCCGCTGTGCATTTCACACTCTTACCGCGCGCTATACTTAGCCAAAATAAGAGTTGTGCGCATCTGCCATTGAATTGCAAAAGGGTTTGAAAGATTTTTAAAACGCTATTCACCCCCCCCCCCCTCTAGCGATTTTCACACCCTTGTTGCCCCTTTAGGGACCAACAAGTGGTATCAGAGCAAACACCTTCATAAAACATGTTTTGTTTTTCAAGCCTAACAGCTTGGGTGCCGATTCCATATGGCTTCAAATCTCGGGCAATGGCTAACTTTTCACTTATCCCTGCGCCTGCTCAAACCTCATATCAAATTCAGAAAGCTCTCCAAACCTGGTGGATCCTCAAGCAAAGATCCATATTCTCTCTCATAAAGACTCAAAGAAAGATGACTTGGTTTTATGCAGAAAGCCAAGACATTACGCTTCAATGCCTCCTCAAAATTTGAGTACAAGGAAAAGCAACCCTGCACACAAAGCATCAAAGCAGTGCAGAATGGTTGATGAAGAGAACTGCGCAGAGAAGGAGCTAGGACTCGGAGACTTGGCACTGAAGACAACTACGCTGACCCTGAGGATGGACTACTCTGCTTAATGGCAAATGCTGACAATGATTCAAAAGTTGTTTCTGAAATGGAACCTGAGCATGCGCCAAGGACAATCAAAGAAAGATCCCTTCACTCTAGTGGAAACGGGACACTTTCACCAAGCAGACAGAATGACAAGCACCTATCTGCCAGGGCCAACTTGACAGAAGCTGCATCATCACCAACTTCGCAGCCGCGCAAGGAATCTCTCAAGTGTGCTGATCTTAAAGATACTCTGCTGTAGAGCGCAAGTTAATGTTTCAACAAGCAGAAAAGATCTACTTCACTGCGCTCTCTCAAGCTCAGTTGATATCGACAGTGGATTCTAGACACTACTAGAAATGTCAACACTCTTAAAGGTGCGCACGAAGGAAGATCACTCAGTAATATATGGTGACAACAACAAGGGCACTGTTGGGTTTCGATCAAACATGCGCAGCGGAATTTAGCATTTAAAATTTTGAAACCCAAAGCCATGGATCCGTTCATATGATTAAATCAAATACAACATAAGAATAAAGGAATAAACTAACCCTTGATGGCTATCAAATTCTCTGGTCTTTGTGGGAGGTTTGAAGACTTGATCACGATCACAAAGCTTGAACACGAACTTTGAAGATGATGATTTTCACCCTCTAGCGGTATCCACACTTCGAACGAATATCAAAGGAGCTTCTTTGATCTTGGTTGCTAGACCAAATTGTGAAACACTTTTTCACAATCAAAAGAACTATATGGAATTATTTGTTATTATTTTGTTCCTCAACCAAGAATGTCTTGGAACAAAATAAACCCTCTCTCAAACTCTTTGAGATTCACAAAAATCATTGGTCTTGAGTGCTGGCCGAATTGGTCTTTTATACACAAGTATGACCTATTCCAAATAGGAAACTTGTGTCAAAATCCGTCCAAAATTCGTTTCCTAATCAAATTAGGAATCTGCCACCCGACAGTACTGTGCGGCCGCCCAAAACCCTCTGTGCGGTCGCACAACTATCTGAAACAAACTGGTACAAAATTTGGCTAAGTGTGCGGCCGCCCAGTCCAGAATGTGCGGTCGCCCACTTCCCAGAAAGTCCAGAATTTCCAAATTCCAATGTAGTCCTTTTAAAGATTCGTTCTATTGTGTGTGACCCTCTAGGATTATACTAAGTTGGCAATGAGCTCAAACATGATCCCATAAGATATGATTAGTTCTAGCAAACCGTTATACCTACCCAAATAGTATAACTAGATACAAGTTCGCATTCCTTTAGAATATGTCACAATCCCTTTGTCCACGATGTCATTGAACACAAGTCATGGTCAAACAGTCAACTTGTTTTGTTCAATACTTTCTCGATTCCGAATATGTTGATAATCCAAATGACATTGATCAATCAATTCATCTGAGTCCGGCCGAACATTTCATCAACATCATTCCTACGAGTGGCCCAAGCTTGACATCTCTCCGAGGAGGGACAAATCCATTTAGCTTATTATTCTTCCCTACGTGAATCCGATTATGCCAATCATAACCTTTATAACTACTCGGTTAAAAGTAGCGTTTGAATATGTCAAACATAATGTTCATCAAGTGGAAGACTATAAACTTCATGTCTAAGGATTCAAATGACATAACTAATATGAGATATATGTATGACACAGACCATGACATAAATCTCATAAAGCGGGTCATGTTCAGTACCTTGTTCCAAACAAGTACCCATAATCTAACATGATCATCCCATGATCATTTAGCCTTTATACTAGTTCTTAACAAGTACTAGGGACGGAGATTATTATAAGTAAACAAACACAATAATAATCAAAACATCTCTTTATTGATATGAAATAAATGATAACAATTACAACGTTTATTAAACGTGCCTAGGGCACCACTACCAACAATCTCCCACTTGCCCTAGGCCCAATCTCCCATATATCTAATACCCATGGACCTAACATGACCATCATGTTTAGCTTGTGGAAGTCCCTTTGTTAGCGGGTCCGCAACATTGTCATCAGTAGGTACTCTGCATATATTTACGTCTCCCCTATCAACGATCTCTCGAATGATATGAAAACGCCTAAGTATGTGTTTGGATTTCTGATGTGCTCTTGGTTCCTTTGCTTGAGCAATAGCACCATTATTATCACAATAAAGGTCTATTGGATTAGCAATACTAGGAACCACTTCAAGTTCAGTTATGAACTTCTTATCCAACAGCTTCCTTTGCAGCATCCGATGCAGCAATATACTCGCTTCTGTTGTAGAATCAGCGGTTGTACTTTGCTTGGAACTCTTCCAGCTTACAGCTCCACCATTTAACATAAACACAAAACCCGATTGCGATCGGCTATCATCTTTGTCAGTTTGGAAGCTTGCATCCGTGTAAGCATTTATAACGAGATCATCTCCATTCCTCCATAGACCAAAAACGAGTCTTTAGTTCTTCTCAAGTACTTAAGAATCGCTTTACAGCTATCCAGTGATTTTCGCCAGGGTCGGATTGGTATCTACTTGTCATGCTCAAAGCATAAGACACATCCGGCCTAGTACAAATCATGGCATACATGATGGACCCAATTGCCGAAGCATATGGAACATCATTCATTTTCTCACGCTCATCTTTTGTCTTAGGACATTGAGTCTTGCTTAGAGAAACTCCATGTAACACGGGCAAGGTGCCTCTCTTAGAATTTTCCATACGGAATCTTCTAATGACCTTGTCAATGTATGTACTTTGGCTTAAACCAAGTAGCCTCCTTGATCTATCTCTATAGATCTTAATGCCAAGAATATATGCGGCTTCACCCATATCTTTCATTGCGAAGCACTTTCCTAACCAAGTCTTCACAGACTGAAGTGTAGGAATGTCGTTTCCAATGAGTAATATGTCATCCACGTATAAAATAAGGAATAGCATTATGCTCCCACTAATCTTCTTGTATACACAAGGCTCATCTTCGTTCTTGATGAAACCAAACTCTTTGACCGATTCATCAAAACGGAGATTCCAACTCCTTGAAGCTTGCTTCAATCCATAGATGGATCTTTGCAATTTGCATACCTTAGAATCTTGTTCAAAACCTTCTGGTTGTGTCATATACACATCCTCTTGGAGTTTTCCATTCAGGAAAGCGGTTTTGACGTCCATCTGCCATATTTCATAGTCATGATATGCGGCAATGGCAAGCAAAATTCTTATATACTTGATCATTGCTACGGTGAAAAGGTCTCATCATAGTCAATACCATGAACTTGCCTATAACCCTTCACTACAGCCTAGCTTTGTAAGTATGCACCTTCCCATCCATGTCAGTCTTCTTCTTGAGACCCATTTACATCCTATGGTTTTTACACCTTCGGGCGCATCAATCAAATTCCAACTTGATTGTCTTGCATGGATTGCAATTCGGATTCCATGGCTCCAAGCCACTTGTCCAATCAGGAGGAAGAATCGCCTCTTGGTAAGTTGACGGTTCATCATTCTCAATGATTTCTACCTCATTACTATCCGTTACGAGAAATCCATATCTCTCGGGCTCGGATCGTAACCTACTAGATCTGCGAGATGCTTGTGTATTTTGAACAGGTTCCACAACTCCTTGTGGTTCTTGTTCTTGTTCCACTATTGGTTCAATGTTATTTTCTGGGTCTCGAATTTCTTCAAGATTTATTTTACTCCCACTGATTTCTTTGGAGAGAAACTCTTTCTCTAGAAAGACACCAGTTCGGGCAACAAACACTTTGTTGTCCTCTCGGTTGTAAAAGTAATATCCTTTAGTTTCCTTAGGATATCCCACGAAAATACATTTATCAGATTTGTGTGCTAGTTTGTCAGAGATAAGTCTCTTGACATAAACTTCGCAACCCCAAATCCTCATGAAAGATAAACTAGGTTTCTTTCCACTCCACATCTCATATGGAGTCTTTGGACCGATTTAGTTGGAACTTGATTTAGTGTGAAAGCAGCGGTTTCTAGGGCGTAACCCCAAAAGGATTTGGAAGATCAACTTGACTCATCATTGATCGAACCATGTCTAACAAAGTCCGATTCCTCCTCTCGGACACACCATTCCATTGTGGTGTTCCAGGTGGAGTCAATTGTGAAACTATTCCACAATTCTTTAGATGATCATCAAATTCTTGACTTAAGTATTCACCACCTCGATCTGATCGAAGTGCCTTTATACTTTTTTCAAGTTGTTTTTCTACTTCATTTTTGAAATATTCTAAATATCTCAAATGCTTCACTTTTATGTTTCATTAGGTAAACATACCCAAATCTACTATAATCATCAGTGAAGGTTATGAAGTATTGAAATCCTCCCCTAGCATTGCTACTTAATGGTCGCATACATCGGAATGTATCAACCCAATAAGTCGCTTGCCCTTTCACCCAACTTGGTAAAAGGTGTCTTAGTCATTTTTCCAAGAAAACACGACTCACAAGTATCATATGACTCTAAGTCACATGAACCCAAAAGTCCGTCCCCATGGAGTTTTGAGATACGCTCTCATTAATATGACCAAGACGGCAATGCCACAAATAAGTATGATTTATATCATTAGGTTTAGATTTCTTATTTACATGATAGACATTATTTTCATTCTTGACATCCAAGACATAAAGGCCATTAAATGAATTAGCAATACCATAAAGCACATCATTTAAATAAATAGAAAATTTCTTATTCTCAATAAGAAACTTAAAACCTTCATTATCCAAACAAGAAATTGAAATAATATTTCTGCTTAAATCCGGAACATAATAACAATTGTTCAAAACAAGAATTAATCAGGAAGGTAAAGTGACTTCATAAGTCCCTACGGCTAATGCAGCAACTCTTGCTCCATTCCCCACGCGTAGATCTACTTCACCTTCTTTAAGCAGTCTCTATATCTTTAGTCCTGCACATTTAGACAAATGTGAGAACCACATCCGGTATCCAATACCCAAGAATCAGTGGTAGAAAGGAGAATATCTATCATATAGATACCTGAAGTCGACGCAGCCTTGCTGCTCTTCCTCTTCTTTTGCTCTTCCAAGAAAGCCTTGCAATTACGTTTCCAATGACCAATTTCTTGACAATGAAACAAATTGCATCCTTTTGTGTATCGGGTTTTGCCTCAGAAGCCTTGGCAACCTTTGCCTTGCTTATCTTGGGTTTGACAACTTTTGCCTTACCCTTGCCTTTGGCACCAGGCTTCTTCCCATCATGAACCAAGAGCACGGGAGACCTTTCTCCACAATTTTCATCTCTGCAGTTTTGAGCATCCCATGCAACTCAGAGAGATTCTTATCCATTCCATGCATGTTATAATTCATTACAAACTGATTATAACTTTTAGGCAATGAATTAAGAATGAGATCCGTGGCTAGCTCCAATGGGATTGGATAGCCAAGTTTCTCAAGGTGCTCTACATAACCTTTCATTTTAAGAAAGCGAGGACTCACTTGTTGCCCTTCATTCATTTTACTAGTAGTGAATGCAACAATGGTCTTGTACCTCTCTTGCCTAGCTTGCTCTTGAAACATGGTTCTCAACTCCACGCCTATCTCATAGGCTTCCAAATGTTCCAAACTTTGTTGGAGTTTTGAGCACATAGCAGCAAGCATGAGACAACTTACATCTCTAGAATCATTACGATGTTTCTTGTAATTGTCTCTTTCTACCCTAGGGGCAGTGGGCGGTGGTTCAGCAGGGAGAGGCCCATCGAGAATGTACAACTTATCTTCTTGCCTAAGAATGATTCTTATGCTACGGATCCAATCCATAAAGTTGGTACCATTCTCTTCGAGCTTATCCTTCTCAAGGATCGATCGCAACGACATTGATTGAGTGTTATTAGTCATTATCTACAAATATGCAAAATTTCCAAAATTTAATAAGTACCGATTTTCATTAAAGAGATAAATAATGTATTTTCAAACAAAATACTCCCACTAAATTATATAACCTTCATATACATCCAATGTATAATATATTTAAATGGGTTAAGATCCAACTTTAATTTAATTTCAAGTCCGCTAAGGCGGATTACACAAAATCAATTAATTAGGTAGACAACTCTTGTCAATCATATCTCATATGACTCTTAGTTCCTTTTATGAGATTCTTTAAGAAATCCAATTTCAAAAAGCATGTTAAACCTCATCTTTGCCTAGGCCCAAAACTGTTTTGACGCCCAATTAAGTCTAACCATTTTAAACGCATAGTTAATGTGTCCCGCTAGGGTGTGCCCACATTATCTATCTTGCTCATACATAAATAAATTTAATGCACCTCGCTAGGGCGAATCTACATTAAAATCACTCATGTACTAACAAGTGTTTTAATCATGGCATGGTAATAAAATACTTAAAACTTTCTTGAAGGTTCATCACATATAGCATATAACACATTTATGAGCACATAATATAAACATGTTACACATCAAGTTTAGACACTAAATTAATCTCCATTAATTTAAGCATGATATTTATGTGTCATTAGTTTCTCTATAATTATGAGGATGAGACTATTTCAACTTTGGTTATTATCTCCAAATCAAAACAACAAGAAGCACGGTCGAACTAAGCCATTAGGCAACCACAATCCCGCACTAATTCAAGAAACCAAGAAAGTAGTCCATGTGGCCGAAACTAAGCAATAGATGGTCTCGATGATGACGTAGGTCAATTGCATTCACAATTCCACATGGATCTCCAATCATTGAATCAAGAACTTTGTTTCTCAATTTTAGCAATTATGAACTCTTCATAATTCTAACTTCGTTTTATCTTTGAAACTTTGATTGCGATCAAGTTTGGGAAACACAATCTCGATGAACGCAGATTAGCCATCCAAACCTTGAACCAATCTTAGAATCATAAGACTAAAACAAATAGGAAAATCAAACCCCAAAATCCACACACAAACCAACTACCCAAAACCCATTCCAGAT